>CAUHTR010003942.1:0-37483 GCA_959609185.1 Schmidtea polychroa | reverse complement strand
AGTACACAAACTATAACAGAGGTCATTTTCAACATTTGAAGGTTCACCAGTTATCTCTTGAGTTTATGTAATTGAAAATGTAACAGGTAGTTAGACAGGTGAAAATAACGGAGAGACACAAATGCCTTGAAGATATGCATAGACCTTAATTGACATTATTTCAAAATGCCAGTGGCAATAATGCGTGGCACAAGGACGTCCAAATTATTTTGCGGAACACATTATTAGTGTAAATTTTGCATCTAAGAAAAAAAAATACTAAATTAATCATAATAACCGTTTATTATTTAAATTTCTTATGATAGTTATGTATTAATGTAAAATTTATATTATTATATGTGTACTAAGCACTCAGGTATTTTCTTTTGTTTTATAGTTTCTAATGAAAATATATTGTGTCAATAAATTTATTAAAGTGGCCGAAACAATGTCAAAATCACAAAATCGCTTGAAAAAGGTAGTGCCGAAAATTCGTTAATATCAAAAAAACATCGATATCTTTATTGATTCATAGTCAAGCTTTTTAATAAATACAAAAAATAAATGAAATATAAATATAAATTTTAAAATAATTTAAAATGTTTAATTATTTATAATTTGAGTAATAATTCAGCAAAAAAAGCCGATAAAAATAAAAATATAATCAGAAAGATTTTGTGTTTGAGTGAGAAAGATTTATTTTGTGGTAGAAAGTTTACAAATATCACTACAAATTGCGGTATTGAGAGTTTCCGTTTTTATTTTAATTATATCTTATTCCGCTATTGACAATATATTATAAATATTTGTTTTAAATGATAATAATCTCATAAATTAATTTAAAGAATGTGTATATGAAAATAATAAATCTCAAAACTAATCTTTCCTTACAGATGTCTTACCTGTTGTAAAACTTAATCTCAGTATGAATAGGGACAATTAATTATTTACCATGACTCTTGTGCGTTATTGTAGATGGTAAAATATTTAAGGTGCTGTTGACTATGTTTTCGGAAACCTGTTCTGGGTTGCACATACAAGTTATACTCATAAAAACAACGCGACAGTCACCTCATCCAATATTCATAATACTACAGTCGGGGAAACAATAGGTGGCCATGTCACGATCATACAATTGGATTTAATTCTTTCTCCCAGCCTTGACTGATATGTTTTTGTTATTCTCCATTAATTGTTTTTAAAAATCAATTTAATCTTTTATTTTTATTTTTTATTTTTATTGTTACTAAAAATAATATATATTAAAATATTTTTTAAAAAAATATTTCAAGAAAATATTTATAAAAATATAATAAATAAACAAAATTGGGGAGGAAAAAAGTATTTGTAAAAATCAAACAAAAAGTGCTATTGTGAATATATTTTCTAGTTTTGTCAGTAATTTCGACAACTCAGCACAGAGGGAGCTTGGGAATTTTTCATCCATAAATGGAAGTGAATTAAAAAGAAAATCCATTGAACTAAAGTAAAGGAAATATTAGGTCCCTATTTGGTTGCGATTTCTCCATGGAAAAACGCTGTTGAAACGAATATAAGTGAAGCATAACGAACAATCTAAAACAACGGAATTTGAGTCTTTGATATTGAGATTATCATAGAAATTCCTGTTTCTGTCAGAGGTAAATGGCATTTATATTGATAAAGGTGTTAAATTTGTCTATAGATTAAATATCAGATTTTGAGAGAAAAATCAATATTTTTTGTTTAAATCAAAGAACACTTTTTTACAATTGATGTAATTTTAGCATTGCTCCTTTAATAATATTTATTATATTATTTATATACCATTCACTTAACTTTGAAAAATTATTATTATTTTTATTATTACATTATTATTATTGTATTATTATCATTATTATTATTATTATTATTATTATTATTATTATTATTATTATTATTATTATTATTATTATTATTATTATTATTATTATTATTATTATTATTATTATTATTATTATTATTATTATTATTATTATTATTATTATTATTATTATTATTATTATTATTATTATTATTATTATTATTATTATTATTATTATTATTATTATTATTAAATTTTCAAAAAAGCTGATTGGTTGAATTAAATTTTTATTTATTAGAAAGTAATTCAAATGATTCCATCATGACAATCTGGTGAGAATGTGCAGTAATGCAATATTTAGTTGACTTGATGATAGCTAAATTCTGTAGCAGAGTAACAGTTTTACCTGTTTGCAAAGCCCAACTGTAGACTGGCCCCCGGCGGTTTGACTGATCAAAGTAATCACTGTGAGACCCATATAATTGGCATGATCTCACTGTGAGCTGCTACGATACGTGCTCAAGATCCTGAGTCTACAAAAGCCGGCAGCAATTAGTATTTCAAGCGCTGATGTTTCTGTGAGATTAATGCTGTGAAAATTGTTAGGAAATTTTCCCATGTTGCTAAACGAATTGACTTTTTGGTTTTTCGTGAGTTTTCTTTTCCTTTTTTTCTAAATAAATATTAAATTGAATTAATTTTATTAGTATTTTTTTCAAAGCTTATAAAGAATATTTTCTGATTTTGCACTTTTCCTATTTTCACATTTGTGAAAGCTTTTATTTAAGGCAATGATGATATTATATTTTATCTATATTTATATTTTATAATATTAAAAATTCGTACATTGATATAGTTCTAAAACATTATCATCAAAAAGCCTAAGATGACTGAAAATAGAATAAAAGGGTGCATATATTGAATTGTCATGGTTTGTACTGTCCGTGTTTATGTACTTCTTAAGTACGGTTTTGGTCATCTTATGTAATTGTACTGTTTTGGATAATGTTGTGAAAATCAATGATTATAGCTTTTATATGGATTTTTATATGGATTTTCTAGAAGAATCACAGGATACAGAAAATATAAATTAGATTGTGAAAAAATTTTGAAGGCGGTTCATTATGCGGTAAAATATCGCAAAATTATTATTGATGACAATGAACTCTTCGATGATGTTATGCGATAATTATATGAATGAAATAAAAATAAAATAGAAGTTAACTTTCGCTGGATAGAAATAGACAAATATTTTACAGATGAACATATTTCTATGAACAATTTGAAATGACTTATTGCATTTGGAATGTGCTTATTGGCTATTATTCAAATATTGAAAGAGTATTTCCAATTATTAATGATTTGTGGGGTAGTGACTAAACATAGAGATTAAACATAGAAATTTTATCATCAATGATTTCATCTACAGTATACACGTAAAGACTTTTGTAATATCATTTTGTATAATTAATATAAATAAACTGGACAGAAAATAAAGAAGATTTTCAAAGGCGATTATTAAGGTAACGTGCTAAAATGAAAACTTTAGGCAGAAAAATTAAAAAAAAACCTGAGAATTAGAAATAAATTAAATATTCTGTATTTTTGGTTGTTGAGACTCTGAGAGGTTAGCAGAAGAAATTACTCAAAATTTTAATTGAAAAATAAAAGGTTACAAACTGTAGAAAATTGTCATTAGAAACTCTTATAATGTCGTAAAAGAATTAAAAGGAGAAATTGAAGAGGATTATAGTAGAAGTAAAGAAGATTTGTGAGAAGTGAGTATTATTATCCTGAGTCAAACGGATAAAAGTTGCGATGGTGTATAAATTGCCTAATAAATTATTATTCAATTGTAAAACCAATTTTAATTTTATTTTGAGAGAGGTTGTAAGGTAATGGAAGGACTTCAATTTTTGATGAACAAGTTTTCGGATGTTTTAAACCCGTCTTGTAACATTGGCTATTTAATTTCACAAATGGATGGCACTACTTATTTACTTTTCTTAAACATTTGTGGTAATTACTGGTTTTATTTTTGATGTGATCATTGAGTCGAATGCGTAAGGTTCTCTGTGTTTCCATTATGTTAGTTGCGTCATACCTTAAATAAATGGATTTTTAGAAAAGCAAAATCACTGTGTAGTATAACTGCAAAATCAGTCACGAAACAAAATGTTTGATATTGGAGATTTGTAATGTTGTGATTTTAAGGGGCTAGAAGTAATGAAAGTTAATCGGATGTGTTGCGGAGGATGTTTTATATTATAGTTTTGTTGCTTTGTTTTGGTTGAGCCGGTGTTCGTTTAGAAACTATTTTGATATACTCTTTTTGAGATACCCGATTTGAAGGAACATTATTTTGAATTCTTCTGATGTTTCTTGTATATTACTCGTGTCAGGGCAGTTTCTTATGGCTAGCATTCTTTCCCCCTTTTAGAAACTAGGTCTTGTGTTAAATTAGGACATAGCTTTTCCAAGAAAAATTTGACCACTGCCAAGTATATACTATACACTAAAAGTCTTTTAACGCGCAACTTGTTTAGCACAAAACAATTTAAATTTAACACCTTTAAGCAATCTAATAATTAAATTCCCTAATTATTTGAACTTGAAGAAGAATAAAAAGAAAAAACAGGTTTTTCAACAAGATATGGACAGCATTGTTTTAACAGTCCGATTTCAAAATTGGATCAACTTTTTGAGTAGCTTGAATATCAAACTAGAATATCGCAAAGGGAGATCTAGAATGTATATTAGACATTGCTCACAGTACAAACTCAATCATCCAAATGCAAAACTGGAGAAAATGAGAACTCGAATTTTGAAAATGATCGACAGTGGAGGCCTTTTAAAGGGGCAAAGTAAGCACGATGAAATCGAAAAAATAAAAAATACAAGTGAAAATTTGATTAAATATGAAAATAAAATCTATATTCCCAAAGGAAATTGTAAAGTTTTTATAAAAGAAATTCACAGAAATCTTTGTTACGCGGGTATTAAAGAGTTAAAAGAGAACATTAGAAATATATTTTTTGTTCCTTTAGTTGATAAATCACTAAATTTAGGATAAATGCTTGTAAAATTGGTTCACCAAAAGTAATCTATGTAGATAGAGAGAAATGTTTTGAATCAAAAGAATTTAAACTAATGCCTACTTAACATAATATCAATTTAAATTTCTAGAGCCCATATAATCACCAAACAAATGACCAGGTGGAAAGACAATTTCGAACAATACGAGATTGGATACAATGTTGTTTTAATGACAAGTTGTACAAAAACTTTGAAGATTCACTACCACAAATAGAATATACATTAAATGACACAGTTCAGAAGACTACTAAAAAATCCCCAGTACAAATTATATTTGGCAAACGAATAAACAAACAATGTCTTTGTTCAACGAGACATAATAACAAATGAAAGCCTACCGAGCTCTATTGAAAATATCAATAGGAATCAGCAGCGAGTAATTCAATAAATTAAAGAGCTTAATAAAACTAACTGTTATCCAATCATAAAAGAATTCATAGAACATTCAACATTGGAGATAAAATATTAGTTAAAATAGATACAGAGGTTCCAGGGAAATAAAAAAGAAAATAATTGATAACCGTATTGAAATGTAAGATAATTCAGGTTCTAGTATCATTCGGAATATTGAATGTTTATACCTTTTAAAGCGGGGGATATAAATAATCTAATAATTAAATTACCCAATTAACAATTATCGTGAATGTTTTGATGCGTGAGTGTATGTTATTGTATGTCTGAAACATGTCTCATATTTCATGTTCATTATAACATAATAGTTTTCGATCCTAAAGAGATAAATACTTGAACTGTTATGTTATTTAATAGATTTTAAAATTTACCAGATTTCGTATTATTTAACAACATGTAAAGTTCAAATTTAAGATTACTATATTCGTGAATAGAAAAAACGTTTTTATCAATCTTCTCATATGTTGGTATTGTTTTTCTCTCAGTGTAATCCCAATACAGACTTAGCGATAATAGTTTCATTAATTCAGTATAAGATTCTTGAAAGAGCGAAAGGGAAGACCTGAATTCATGTTAGAATTTTATAGCATTGTTTGTGTTAAAGATTTTTAGCAATTTATTTACTTTCTCCGTTAATATTATGGACCAATGTGATGATGTTGTGAGATGTTTAGTGCAAGTTTTGATATGTTTTATGTCTGTTTATAACAAATTATTACATTTTTAAAGATTTTGAAATTAACTTTTAACGTCTACCGACGGGTCATTCTGATTCAACCAATAAGGTATTATTTGGAACTATTTGCCAATATAAGTTAAGCCGCTAAGTATTGACCTGCATTGACCTGCAGAAACAAACAACGATCTAGTGAAGCGCAAATTAAGCAGTGAAATTGAATGATTGGGTCAGTTTGACTTACTGTAGTGCAACGAAACTAAACAATTTTTAATTTTTTCCTTTGGGAATTGGAATGCGTTCTGAAGGATTTTATTGAGAAATTTATTATCAGCTAATTTTATCGAGAGTTTTGATTTTTAGGGTCAAGGACAATTGATTTCGTATATGATATTAACAGTAGAGCATTATACATCTTTTAGCTTTCATTGAAAGAAATTAGAAACAACTTGGTCACGATTTGTATGAACCCTATTTGAGAATAAAACTTCACAAATTACATAACCCACCATCAATATATTCTTGGAAATGTTATTAAACATCCATCAAGACCCCAACAATCTGTAAATATAATAAAAACAAAGATATTGCGTGTTCGTTTTGTGGACAAATGAACCATATAAATAACATTTGCTGCTTTGCGTTTTAACCATTTCGCTACTACGTCCATAAATCAACCTTTTTTGAGGAGTATATATATAGTATCCTGCTCCTGTAAATATACGTACGAAACTAGTCTTAATGCGCTACTTGCATATATGTACGTCTTACATCTTTCATAACGTTTTACACAGATAGCGCTCGGTCTTCCTTTAACTTGGCAGCGAAAGGGTTAAATCCCGATATGTGACCAATGTTTGATTAAACATTTTTGCTACATTATGTTTCATTTAACATTAATTCATAAATGAAATATAATAAATAACAATATATGGCTTTCACGAGTACAAATAGGCCGTCCGTACGAAGGCTATCAAACTTAGTCAGTAGTAATTAGGTGTAAAATATTTAAAACAACATCATTTCAAAACTTTTCAAACAGCACTTTGTGAACAGTACAAATTAGAAATTTAATTAATTAAAATTAAAAATCATATTTTCAGACACAAAAGATGGATTTATGATTACCTACTCCACTTGGTAAAATTAAATAATTTCTGATTTTTTGATATTTATTTTTGTTTTTAAGAACGAAAAAATAGACAATCATGTAAATACAAAATAAAAAATTAAAAAAAATAATTTTTAATTTATTTTTAATTTTCCGTCGTAAATAAATAAAATAATAAAAAGAAATTATCGAACGTAAATAACATCAATTAAGTTACCTATTGCCCATTCGTGTATTAAGGAGAATGGAAGGATGCCGTAGAGAAAGCTGGATGCATCAAGTAAACACGCCTAAAAGAGAATGCACACACCAAACATTAATTTCAATCCTGCCAACGACAGCAGATGGGTTGTTGCTCCGATAAATCAGCTGCATCAAGTCGCACTGATTGGCTTGGAATTATCATTGTCGCATATTTATTGGTGGCATTTCTACTGAGGATTTACTAGCATCATCAAATGAATACCTCTTACTTCAATTCAACAGAAATGTTATCTAAATCGTTTGCTGATAACATGAAACCGGATTTTGGACAAGGATTAATTTACAATTTCAACTACGATCACTTGACGGCCATTGCGTTGAGATTGGCAAACATTTTCCCATGGCAAAATATGTCGGCTCCTTCTCCGCAATATTTTGTGCCACCTTTCAGCAATTTGAACAACATTTCTCTTTGGCAGAATTTTCCGAAACCCGATGAAAAATATGCCGATTTTGAAATAGGCGAAACGAAACATTTCGCTCCATTGAAAGGTAATTTTTTTTTTCTTTTTTTTTTATTAATTATATTTGTCGACGGATTTTGTTAGCAATGAGAATTTCATTGCAAGCTCACTCGTTTGAAGAGTGATTTTGGTCGGCTGATACCCACGGCAACAACTGAGTCGTTGTCTAACTCATTGAAATTCTAAGCACACTTATGTCACACTTCAAAAAAATTTTTTTTCATGTACAACGCTTTTAATATTAATGATTAAAACGTTTTTATTTATTTTAGACGATGAAATATCAAAACTTCAATCAGTAGATCCAACAAATGAAGCAATAAACCTAAAAATCCTCACCTTACCAGTAACGAATCCCAACAGTAATTATCAATCTCCAGCTTACAGTGATCAAGAAGAACAAATGAGCAAATCCTCCAAACCTGAAAAACTCATTCAAACCGGAAGAAAACGGCGAAAATCCGGTTTCCAAACTGGTGTCACTGTCGGTTATACATATGAAGCGTTCTTTATCAGCGATGGAAGATCGAAAAAACGAAAATTCTCCAATTCGATTTCCGGTATTTCAAAATATTCGTTTAAAAAAGGCAAAAAAGATCCCGAATCAGTGCCATCTCTCACGGTCATTGAAGAAGCTGCAGAAAACACGGCGAAAATCCAACGATTTGTCTGTTGTGAATGCGGAAAAAACTATGCGACTTCATCAAATCTAAGCCGACACAAACAAACCCACAGAACTCTCGACAGTCAGCAAGCTCGAAAATGTCCACATTGCGACAAAATCTATGTCAGTATGCCGGCTTTGTCGATGCATATTTTGACCCATGATCTGAGACACCAATGCGATATTTGCGGCAAAGCGTTTTCTCGGCCTTGGCTGTTGCAAGGCCATCGGCGAGCGCATACTGGTGAAAAACCCTATGGATGCGCTCATTGTGGTCGAGCTTTCGCCGATCGGTCGAATTTACGAGCTCACATGCAAACTCATTCTTCAATGAAAACTTATGAATGCAATGCTTGCAAAAGAAATTTCGCTCTTAAATCCTACCTTAACAAACATCTTGAATCGTCTTGTTGTTTGAATCCATAAATTATTGTGCAAGAATATTTTACAGATATATTATCGATTTATCCAAATGAGTTTGACATTCCAATATGATTCAATTTGTTTTAATTAATAAATTGTATGAACACTTTTCAGTGATTTTTTTTGGAAAGTCATGAGAGGTGAAGAAGTCAAATAGTACATATGTAAGGTATTAATGGCAGCACAAAATATGTTCGTTCACTATTCTTTTCAAAACAAACATATAAATTACCATAAACATATAGTCAAAAATTCTTCATTTCATTAAAACAACGGCCACCAGATACAAGCTTAAGTTCTTTGCAAAAAGGTTAACACATTCAAATATTTTTGGAGATCTTTGAATTGTTTTACATGCAACCTGAACCTGTCAGTGAGATATTCTGTACCGATTTTGTTCACTAAATTTTTTATCAAACATAATAAAAAGTTATAAACAACGTTCAAATTCATCTTCTCAACTAATCTAATGCGTTATCAAGATTTACCAACCCAGTGAAGTATACGAGAGAAATGTTATTCATGTACTTGAATTCAAGCACAATAACTGCAACAAATTTAAATACAAATATATTCTTTGATCATTTATATTCTCTCAATAACCGCTCTGTAATTTCTCCATCATTTCAACCTTTTAAAAAATAATTTGATCAGTTTCTCAAAAGCTCCAAACCTTTAGGGACTAGGCGTTCTTCTATAACGAAGTTTATTCGGATACAATCGCTTTGCTTATCTACAATTCCTGTTAGCCTAATCATGGATGAAATCCAGATCCAGCGCGTATCTAGAAAAAGAATATAAAACTATAATAAATTTTAAAAATATAAAAAAAATACTTAGTAGTATAAAACGTTTTGGTAAAATAAATATTGTAAATTGGATATACATTTTTATTATACTCGAAGTTTTCCATTTTTTAAATTCCATTTTAGGACCATTGATCAAGATTTTACTGATTTTACCCATGCATTTTTATTATTATCTTGTCCTTTTAAAATATCGTACGTAAACAACCAAATGCATTTCGACGAATCTTCAAAGAAAAATAATAATAATAATAATAATTATAATAATAATAATAACAGTTATAATAATAATAATTATAATTATAAATAATAATAATAATAATAATAATAATAATAATAATAATAATAATAATAATAATAATAATAATAATAATAATAATAATAATAATAATAATAATAATAATAATAATAATAATAATAATAATAATAATAATAATAAACGATACAAATAATATTGTGCTACGGTTTGGTGAAAGCTTTTCAACAAATCATTTAATTCAAACGCCAGCTGATGTGACAGTGTAGGAGAAAGGCAAAGAATAAATCCCGATGAAATACTGATAAAGTGAGTGATTACGCATCAATTAGGAAAATACACGTACTGCACAAGGTATCAGTAGGCTCATCCAAGCCACTGGAGGCTGGAGATTACCGGTACGATATTGGGTGAAATCACAAAATACTTAAGCAATGCACAAATAATCATGACAAGACTCACTTCAGTTTCATATTTGCTCAAATGTTTTTGTAACGGATTGGAAAGGCCACAATCGTGACCATCTGCATATCCAGCTGTCAGCCCATATAGAGGTGTTTCGTCGCCCAATTATGCAAGATTATATTGAATTAATTTATTTTAACATTTCCTATAAAGGATATGATTGTAATAATTGCGGATTTGTCATTCTCACGGACCAATTGACAAAAGATACTTTTTTGTTTTTTATTGTAATAATTTTTTCTAGTTTTATTTTGACGTTTCTGAAAAATTATTGACATTAAGCTCCAGTGAAAGTTTAGCAATCATTTTTAATATTTCTTAAATTTACGCCTTTATATTTTTCAGAATTATTATTAGGAAGTAAAAGTTGTTTTCCTTTTTATAACAATATATTTATTAAATAAATTATACAAAATAACAAGGGTGCTACCAGAAGTTTTTAACAAAGAGAAACATAGGACATTATTTTTTAAAATTGCAATAATATTTTTCTAAAAATTATTTATATATTTAATATTATATTATATAAAATTTGCATTTATTGTTTAAATAAATACAAAATCATTTCTCGTGGTGATGTTATTAATTTCCCCTCTTCACTCTTTTAAAATAAATGTCAAAATTTAGACCATTAAATTTTATTATTATATCCGATGATTTTATATCTATTATCAAATAAAAATAATTTTAATAATAAAGTAATACTAATACTAAAGTAATATATAGGTTTTGTGTACCATCCCGAAGACTTAAACAATTAGACAAAAAACGCGAAGAAATGATTAGACCAGTGTTTCCCGACCTTCTTTATACCATGCCCCATCATAGTATTTTCAAAATCATATGTCCCACAGGCCCCTTTGAAGTAGCTGTCAAACATCGATAATCAGTATTGCCAGTATGCAAAAATAACGGTCGATGAAAGAGCATATTATATTAAAAGAAATATATGTGGAATAGTTGATAATTGCTGACGTGCCCCACTTCTGAGGTGTGATGTCCCACTGTTGGAAACACTGGATTAGACAGAGTATATAGTAGATAAAAATACCATACATATTATATCTATATATATATATATATGAAAATTTTTAAACTCATATTTCTTGAAAATTGCGATTCTCACCAACAGTTTCTTTCGCATTTTTATTTCTGTGATACATTTCAACAAAAAGAACACTGATAATTGGAGAATCGTACGAAATATTATGAGATTATGATCCAAAGTGTCATTAAACTTCAACAGACTGACAGAATAGATAATAAATAGATGTATCAAAATATATTTAGGGGAATGCATCATTATCATATAAAAAATCGTTTTTTCAAAATAAACTTACAATATAAATTTGTTTAACTAATAAGTGTAACAAATGTTCTCTCATCAAAGTAAAAAAAATACATTGAGGGAGTTTTACAGTTGACAGTATAAAAAACAATTGGTAATTTTTTAACAGTAGCTATTATTAACATATTATGATCGGGCAGTCTAACAAACGCAACTATATTGCGTAATTTGCGAGGTAAGCAAACCATGCGCGCCAATACTTGCATTATGCAACAAGTACCCGCAACCTTGTCCCGCTTTTAACGTAAGCACTTTTAAACGTGTACTAATACCCCTCCCGCTCATAATGTGTTAAGTAAAAAATAATTCAGATTAAAATAAATTAAAGTGTAATAAATTTTTTAATCGAAATACCCATAAAAAGGCTACGACATAAAAATACCACATTTTATTAAATTATGTAAAAAACATAATAAAAAAAGTATTTTTATGGACTATTAAAAAATTACCCAAAACTAATTTTAAATTAATGGAGAAAATAAAAGTGTTGAGATATATTATCACTGGTTAATGCCTAATCTTTCGGAAGTGTTAACTCCACTACATGAGCTGGTAAATACTTCAATGAAAAACAGCAAGAACTTTTCATGGAACTCCAACCACGAAAAATCTTTCAAGAAAGCAAAGGAATTGCTAATGTCTATAACAAGAATCAACTATCCTGATCCAAGACGACCATTTATCCTCAATACAGACGCGTCAGGTATAGCAGTTGGTGCCAGCCTAAACCACATGACTAAAGACAACAGATGTATTCCTACTGCATTTTTCTCTAGAAAATTAACAAAGACAGAAACAAAATATTCATCATTCGACAGAGAGCTATTGGCAGTATACTTAGCTGTCAAACACTTTAAGCACCACATCGACGGGTCAACATTTGTAATCAATGTCGATCACAAACCACTACTAAGAACAATGTTTATGAAGGACCCATCACCAAGACAGTGGAGAATCATTGAATATCTTAGCCGATTCAACTTGGAATGGAAATACATACCAGGACAAAACAACTCAGTGGCCGACTGGCAATCAAGACCAAATACTAAACCAATCAAAATCAAAACTACTATTAACTTAATCGGAATTACGACTGCCTTACTCCGAAAGGAACAAAGCACTGATGAAACATTAAGAACACTCAAGAACAGTGATCTACAGTTATGTGTAACCGAAGATGACATCGTTGTTGACACAACACTGGGCCATGCAAGAGTCGTACTTCCTAAGAATCTCAGATATCAAGAATTCGAAGGACTCCACAACATTTCACATCCCGGTCCAACATCAACAATTAATCTAATCAGAGAGAGATATGTCTGGCCGAGGATGAAGAAGGATATATCAGAATGGTGCAGGGAATGTCAAAAATGCCAGATTACAAAAATATCTAGACATACCAAGGCTCCACTAGTAAAAATCGTAACCAAAGGAAAATTCAACACGGTCCATCTCGATATCGTTGGGCCCCTTCAACAAACAAGAGATATGTCTTAACAATGATTGATCGTGGAACATCTTGGGTAGAAGCAATTCCAATAAATGAGATCAGTTCGGAAGTAGTAATTAAAACATTTAAAAAGGAATGGATTAGTAGATTTGGTGTACCGGAAATAATTATCACTGATCAAGGTCTACAATTCCAATCAGAAAAGATCAAAGAGTTTTGTAGAATCATGGGCATAGAGAAACATAGAACCACAGCCTATCATCCACAATCCAATGGGAAGATAGAAAGGTGGTACAGATCAATGAAGAATTCAATCAGAGCACACTCAGACAATGCATCAAGGACATGGGCAGAGGACCTACCTACAATTCTCATGAGTCTAAGAAACTGCACAAGGAGAGAAGGCAAACCATCAGCTGCCCAATTAACATTCGGACAAACAACCAGACTGCCTGGAGACTTCACAATATCAACACCAACCGTTGCGAAGGAGGATGATCTTGAAACAATCCAGGCTAATGTAACGGACACTCTCAAAGATTCTCAAGGGGACAACAATGTAAAAGAAAAAAGCTATGTGAGCAAACTTTTTACAGACTGTAAGAAGGTGTGGTTACGATCAGAATTCAGGAAGTCACTAGACAATCCATATACAGGTCCGTACCAAGTAATCGAAATATCCCCAAGTTTTAAAACAATCAAGATCAATATAAATGGAGATAAAAAGATAATATCGATTGACAGACTTAAACCATGGATAGAGAACAGCCACGATAGCCTGACAATCTAGAGAAGAGGCGTGTTGGGATATTAATTTATGTTTATAAATTAATTACCAATATTAATATTATTTAAAACAATTAGTTTGTTTAAATAAACAATATTTTATAAAATATATAATTTTAAAAATAACGTGTTATTCAATGACTTCAACAGATAACACAACAAAAAGTATTGAATATGCTATAGTCCTGCTACTCATTGGTATCTTAGGCAATATAGATTAGATTTATTTTTAAAATATATCAATAACTTTTTAGAAGCAATCTAGAAAGTGTTCANGTCGTCGAGGGATGTAAACATGAGTAATTTGCATACTACATCAATCAATAACATACATTCATTTAATATTTTATTTTCTTTTATTTATATAATTAATTAATTAATTTAATTATATTCTAACAGGATGTTTTTGATTTTCTTATCCCCTCTTGTAACGGGTTTATCTTTACATTGTCATTCCTAAACTTTTATTATGATTAGTTAAATTTGTTAAAAATTTCTTTCGAAAAAATTGGCTTCTTAGTTTCAAACAAATTTTACCGAAACAGAATGAAATTGTATTGTTTATTTTTGGATAAAAACTTTCAATATACAATAAAATATTTTAGCTTTACTCTCAACAATCTTTACTTAAGTCCTATATTGGCTACGTCACTACAGAGAAGCACAGTGAAATTGCGATAATGTTATTTACATATGAAAATGTTGATGGGAGCACGTGCCCAAAGGCCCAATACTTGCTAAACCACTATGTGTCAACAAATAGATAAAATATAAATTGATCTGACAAAAAACACTTTATAAAACTTCCTTTTCTAACATTTAAAGGTTCAAATTTATTAAAATATAATCGAAAGTAATACTTTTGGCAGAATCCACTTCCCATTGATAATATGACAAGATCTGAAAGTCCAAATTGTCTCTTTGATTTTTGGATGAGTTTTATTATGGAAAAGATGCTAAAGCATAGCGCAAAAGATACACATAAAGTAAGCAGCAATATTAAGCTAAGAAAAGGTATTGTTATAGGTTCCTTTAATTTTTATTCGGTAGTAACACATCCAAGAAAGTCTAAGTCTAAGAGTCTAAGAAAGTCTAAAGTCTAAGAAAGGTAATCTCAGATATCTCATTGTAAAATATAGTCAATTTTGAAATGGATAATTTTGGATATTTTTCCTTGACAGGTTCAGATTTTAGATATTTCGTTTGAATGCACTCCAAAATATCTAATAATCCTAACTTCATGTAAAAGATAAATCCTAAAACCTAAAAATATTTTATTTATTACAAAACTACTAATAAATATGCAAGATAACTTCAACGTGATTAAATCATGCTAGCAAACTATTTTTACATAATTAGCATTATTATTATGTCAACGTGTAATATATGATGTAAAGCATGTGACTGACATTGACAAATTGCATTCCTCCTTATCAATAAACAGAATTCTTCAAGCCGAACCAATCCAAGATTTCAAATTACAGTATCATACGAATGGAAATTCAGATTTATAAACCTTCCATATTTGAGAGACGTCCATTCATATTTGACCATGAGCTATTCTTCTGATAATTCACAAATGGTTAGGTGCCAGATTTTGTTACCACGCCTGTAGTTCAGTCAGAGTGATACCATGAAAAAGTAAGATCTCGATTATACATACAAATATGTTTTGTGGTAGAACAAAATAATACAAGAAAAAGTATAGAAAAAAACATATCACATAAACAGGCGTAAATATTCTTCAAACACAATTATGAAATGACGCATTATGAAAAAGGTAGATGAGATAGAGAATAACAATAAAAAGTAAACATATGTAAATCTGTTAATTTAAGCTCAAGTTATTTAACTGAAATATTACGCAAATAACCCTATATATCTCTTATTTTATTATGTTTTCTTATTATTTAAAATATGATCCATGTATATATTGTAGCTTGATATTACTGTGGTATTCTTGCATATCTTTGCTAATGTTTTCAGTTCATTTTCTTTTAGTTCTGGTTTCTTAAGGGATACGTCATCATCATTATCCCATATGTCTAGGCTACCTACAATTAGTGTGATTTACGCCGTGTCAGTTTTGTTTTTCTATTGTTTTAAATGCTAAGATTATGTATTTATTATAATCTGATTTCGTTTGTTACTACGAGAGTTTTGTGTTTGTTTACAACGGTTAAGTATAGGTCTTGTGTTTCCCAATGTTCATTGCATAGACAGCATAATATATTTAGGTTTTCTGTATGTTTATATGGTGATTATCTAAAGTGATGATTCCTTGATAGCAGCATTAATTCAATATTAAACAATTAAATGATAATTTAAGCCTTTTTCTGAGTAGGAGTAAAAGTAAAAAAATGTGAGTAATCAATAAAATGAAAGAATTTTCAACTATAAAAGTAATCCTTTTCAATTTTTATGGATAGATTCTTTCATGTATTCTATCCATTTCATCAAAATAATAATAATAATAATAATAATAATAATAATAATAATAATAATAATAATAATAATAATAATAATAATAATAATAATAATAATAATAATAATAATAATATTAATTATTATTATTATTATTATTTATGTTTTTTATATTTAAATCTTGAAAATAAATAAATGCTAAAAACTGAAAATCCCTGTTAATGGCCAATTGAAAAGAGTCCTAAGCTCTATATGTAAAACATGGAATATTTGGATGATTTGAATCTACAGCTTGATGTACAATAATGAGTGTAATTGAATTAACACTAAACCTGACCCGTTTTGAACGAAATTCCCTATATAATTCGATACGAAAAACGCAACCGAAAAATTCTCACAGGAGAGAAATCAATGACAATTTAACCGATGCCCGGTCAACCAGATCAAAAGTCTTGATATTAAAAAACATAATCAAATTTCTTAATTATATTCTGATACTAATTAGTTCGGATTGATGCCTGCTGAGATCTTTGTCGGATCTGTAATAGGCGATAGTTGCATCAGATCAGCTCAGCTGGCTTGATCCAGGTGTCAGAAGCCCAACTAATGTCCGAATCAATTAGCTAATATCTGGCTGCAGTTCACTTTTTTTAATAATATCTACTTAACGGGTTCCACGGATTAGTTATTATTTTACCCGGAGCAACTGGTATATGTTATTAAATGAAATTTTTACAATTAGATTCGATTTTAATTACAAATATTCATGTTTTTTTTTGAAATTTTTCAGTGAGAAAAAGTAAAAAATCAAACTGATTTTCGAATACAGCGAAATATATTTATAAGTTTATTAACTAATTTAAACAAAACTCAGACACAATCTAAATATCATTTGTCGTTACCTTAGGCCAGCCATGGTCAACCAGTGACCCGGACACAATTTTAAACATCAAATCAATAATTGTCTTTTTTAGAATTCATATTCAAATTAAGCATGTTTTTAATTTAAAAAATTGATTCTAAGTTTACTTGAATCGTAAAAACGAGTTGTATTTATTTAAATGAATTTATTGTGGCCCGTGATAGTATTTTTCCGAAAATTTGGCCACCACTGCCTTAGGCATAGAGTAAAGAGTTTTAAAAATAATAAAATTATTTTTATTTATATACATTTGGCCTTTTGTAGTTCAAAGTAAGTTTGACCATTTTAGTCCCCATGCATTAAAATGTACACATTTAAATTTTAAACTTATTTTATTGCACTATTTATTCTTTTCCAATACATTTTCCTTTAGGATGTTGTGCGCCTGACCTCTCAATTTGTAATATACATTGTACAGAAAAACCGAAGTTCCCAAGTATATTACATGGTCTATATGTAGCCGTGTACTGACTTGAAAATTTTTATTTTTTGTAGCTTCTCGAAAATTGACTTCCTACTTTTGAGATAACACAAAAAAAGATTTCCTACACAAATTCGAACTTTATTATATTTTTGAATTTTTTAAGAGCTGTTGAGAAACTAATACAGTAGACCAGTGTTTCCCACGGTGGGACACAACAACAATTATCAACTATTCCACATATATTTCTTTTAAAATAATATGCTCATTCATGACTAAATATAACAACATGCATACAGCAATTTCATCGACCTTTATTTTTGCATACTGGCAATACTGATTATCGATGTTTGAAAGCTACTTCAAAGGGGCTGGTGGGGCATGGTATAAAAAAGGTCTGGAAACACTGCAGTAGTCTCTTGATTATCCAACACTCGATTATCCGAGGATTTTGACGATTAAAAAATTAAAAATGTCTTAATAATTTTAAAACGAATCCAAGTAATCATATTGAGGTAATAATTTCTAGTTGATAAAAACATAGGTCGTGCCCTTGAAATAGATTTCCGGTGATATGAAAAATGAAATTTTAACCGATGAAGAAATTATAAAAACCTCTCAACATCAACTGGTACCGAATGATTGTGATGATAAGGCAAAAGATGATGAGCGTGAAATCCACAAACATGGAAAAATATTGAACCTTGAAGTGATTAGTGTTTTTGTAAAGGCAATTGAATACATTGAACAGTAAAATGATTACAATCCGCTAGATGTGATAGAGTTTTGCTATTTTCTATTTGTTCAAGAAATATGCTTTTTTGTACTGAGTATATTTATACTCTCGATTATCCGGAAAAAAGGACTATCCGGACAATAAAATAAAAAACCCGGTCCCGAGATGTCCGAATGAAGTCTTCTGTAATGAACAACAAGACCGTACTTTATTATTGGCTTTCTTTAAGAAAACTTTGTTATTCATATAAAAGCTTGAGTAGTACCCTAGACATATTATGCTAGTTTGCATTTTATATAAACAATTCTACGAAATTTCTTGTACATACACAAACGATTTTTGGGGTCTTTTAGACCTTAGTAAGACAACAATATTGTGATTCTAAATTTATTGGTAATTTTTTTCAAATAAATGCTCAATACAAACACATTTTTTACACATTCCTCAGGCAAACGCTTAGATTTTCTTTTTGTTGTATAAAACCTTATCAACTGATATAAAAATGCCTATTCCGCTTTGGTGCCATTATAATAATTGACTAGTTCCTCTATTAACCGTGACTGGTGTTGTAAGCTTAGCAAGATTACATGCTTTCTAGGTTTATAAGAATATCTGCACAACATTATATCATCGTGATACAAAAACTTCGAGCTACCTTTCCCTACCTTTTTCATTTATTTGAGCCGTCAGGAGTTTTCTAAAATGCTCTAGAATATTTATCATTCCTAATCAACTAATTTCAATAATTAAGGATACAGTAATTGAAGAAAATTGGGATCTATTTGATCCCACAAATAATAGTGATCATAATTTAATAATAATAATAATAATAATAATAATAATAATAATAATAATAATAATAATAATAATAATAATAATAATAATAATAATAATAATAATAATAATAATAATAATAATAATAATAATAATAATAATAATAATAATAATAATAATAATAATAATATTAATAATAATAATGTATTCATTAAAAAGCTAGACAATGAATCAGTCACATGTTTTCGGCACTACTTTTTCAGGTAATTTTTCAACGGTGTGCCGAAAATTCATGAATTTAAAAAATACAACATCGATATCTTTAATGATTCATAGTCAAACAAATTTATAATAATAATAATAGTAATAATAATAGTAGTATATAATAATAGTATATAATAATAATAATAAATAATAATAATAATAATAATAATAATAATAATAATAATAATAATAATAAATAATAATAATAATAATATTAATAATAATATTAATAATAATATTAGTAATAATTTTAAAATAATTTATACTGGAAAATTGAAAAAAATATATTTTTTCCTAATAGAAAAATTTATTAAAAAATTATCTGTTGTAGCTCTGCATAATTGAATAGTGTGTTGACATCATTATGTAGACACAGGAAGATTCCTACAATATCAACAATCAATTCCAGAATGGCTTCATGGAACATAAAATGGGCCGGAAATCGGCCATAGAATGAATAATAAAATGACAAATGGATGGATTGGTAGAATGGACGCAATTCTAAATGTCTATTACTGAATCAGCCCGTGTAGAGCAAAGCAATAAACTGCCTAACATTAATGGACTGCAAGTTTGCATTCAGAGACACCGTCGGAGACTATTAGGCCCTAATCAGATCTCGGCATTAAATGGATCAATTAAGTGGTTCTGAAATAAAATGATGAATTACCCATCCTGATGTTTGAGTTAGTTTGGGTTTTTTTTAATTGAAAATCTGTTGAATATCATTTTATTTGTATTTCTGTTTTCACTGTTGAATTATAAATGTTTTACTATAAATCTGTCATAGTGGTTTGTGTTGGTTGTTTATTTGTTATTTTGGATATTTAATTGTTATTGATTTCATTTTCCATAGGAAGGTTGGGATTGTTCAAATAATAAACACTGCGGAAATGGCTTACCTATTTATTTGAATAATGTTTTTATAAATAATTCCGAGACAGACCGACCGAAAATTCTACGGGATTTCTTGATATTTGGATAATCAGCACATTTTTGGCGGTGATGTACATTCTTATATATACCAAGAGCCGCATATTTTTGTAAAGCTAAATATTTTTTATGTTTGAACGCCTTTTATTTTATTGTAAATAGTTATAAGAACATAATATATTAGCAATGGAAATTTGGTATTGTATTTTATTTTTTTGGTAATATTACCGATGTCAAGTGAACAACCAAATTTGGTATGGAATTTACAATTAGTGGTTACACTTATAAGCAACGATAAACTAAAAATAATAAATAAAAAAATAATAAAATAAATAATAAAAAAAAATAATAAAAAAATAGGTTAGACAGAACAAAAATTTATATCAGAAGAGGAAAATGAACAATTTATTATAACACTAAATAAATAAATGCAAAAACATCAATCTAGATTTTGAGATATATAAATGCGTAAATATTCCAGAGTAAATAAATAAAATATTTTGTTAATCATATTTTAATAATATATAATATAATATTTTAAACAATTAAATGATAATTTAAGCTTTTTGCGGCGAATAATATATTTAATTGTTTAAAATTTAATTAATGTTGCTACCAAGAAATCATCACTTTATGCTATTTATAATGTTAATATTTTTTTATATAACCATTTTTTATATTTTCTTTGTCAAATAAAAGTCTGTCATCGGATATTTAAACATTTCTATCCGATGTACGCCAAGTCGTCGATGGGACGCCTGAAGAAGTCGAATAAACAGAATAAATTGCTGAAGTCGAATAAACAAAAGATGCAAATCAAGTGTCTGAATTTTCGGTAGTTAAACTGCTCTTGTTTTTACTTGAAATAAATTTATTACCTCAGAGTACTTGACCACATCTGAAAGAGCACATCTCATAGAGCATGATAAGATTCAGTCGGGAAATATTGTTCTTTCCGCCTATATTATTATTCATATTCTCTCAAAGCGTTCGTTTCAAGTATATGTTTTATAATTTATTTTTATATTTAATACTTTATTTGCAAAACTTCATAGGTGGGTCATAGGTTGCTGATGCCTTCTATATACAATTTAAACGACATAATTAAAAATTTTCTTTATAATATAAAATATATATTGTATAAATGTTTACTTTTATTAAAACCATATTAAATAATTTTATTAAAATTAAAATATAAAATAATAAAGTGATAATTTAAGCCTTTTGCTGCGAATAATGTATTTATTGAAAAACTTTTCGACTATAAGATAGTTCTTGTCAATATAAAATAATGATTAAAAAAATCAATAAAAAAGTTTACAAAATTTCAAAAAAATATATAGTATATTAATTATATTGAATATATTTTTACACTTTGTAAAGGAGAAGATTTTTCCAGGCAATTTTTTGACGCAATATTTTAAGTAATTATTTCTTGCGCTGGAATACTTAAAATATATAAATATATCATAAGATATTATATTTTTATAATTAAAATTAATTCGTATAAATTCCGCCGGGGCCTTGCATATTTTCTATGGAGTCTGACATACCTTGGATGTATTTATAATATGCAAATAATTTTTTAAGGTCTTTATCACTAATAAAATACTTAAAATTTTAATAAAAATATTTAAATTTAAATTTTTAGTTTCAAACGTCACGTTACTCTCCACTAATTAATTTAAATTAATTAATTAATAAAAAAAACGATTAAATTTACAATCGAAATTTCAACACAGACCTCAATAACGGAATTTCGAATCAGTGATTCTTTAAATTTCACAATAATAGCAACTGAAATTTATTCTCAATTTTACAATAGCTTCATCGTTTAGCAAAGATTAAGATCGCTTTAAATTCCGTTTCGAAGCAACACTTAGAATTTTGTACAAGCATAACTTTTCAACAATGACATCTGTGTCCTTAGGATGTCATTTGAAGAGTGCTCAACAACTAGCAGTCCTCTTGTCTCCTTAAAGAGCAGGCTTTAAATTAGGACAATGAGCTCACTATCAGGCAATTTCTTGCACGTGCAACTTATCCCATATGCATATCACGTAAAACGAATCAATTTAGCGTAATACCTCACCTCTTACAAACAATTTTTTCAATGCCGAAACAATGAAACAAAAAATGCAAAATTGAAATTTGTTTTTCCAAACTTCATTATTAAAATATTAATAAATTTTTGAATTAATTAATAGTACTACTTTTAAATTACTAGTAGAATATGCTTGTAATAATATTAATAATAATAATAACAATAAATATTTTTTGAATTATAATTCAAATAATACTAGATCATTTTTCAATTTATAATAAATATATCAAGATTTTAAAATATTTAAATTATAATTTTATTTTAAATACAATTTTCATAATTTTTAATTTTAACAAAATGCAAAAATCTTTTTAATTTAATTGAAATTTAAAAATTATTTAATTTAATAATTTAGTGCATTTAAAATAACAACAATTCACATACTCACAATTTACAAACCAAACTATTTAAAAACATTAAAAACACAAGTATTCACAGGATTTTGAACATTAATATTCGGATTTTATCAACGAAGCTTCACAAATTACACGTTCATAATATTTGGTAGAGGCCTTCAGTCGATTGTGTTGACGTTATGACGATAGGTTTCTCCAATGTATATTTACATTCACTACATATAAATTTATAAACGAGATCCAAACTGATACAAATTTCTTATTTTCCTCTTATAATCGGTAATATCTTCCGATTACGGCAATATCAATTCAAAGTTAGGTTCATCATCTTTATCTTCACTATTGAATTAATTTAACTCACACTCCAACTCGTCCATACCAGTCAAATTACACCCAGATATTCTCAAAAAATAATAATATTTATAATAATAATAATAATATTATAAGAACTTTTGTTTCTTCCAATTTCACCAATGATTATTTTTTCTATTGAATT
Source organism: Schmidtea polychroa (assembly GCA_959609185.1). Lineage (NCBI taxonomy): Eukaryota > Metazoa > Platyhelminthes > Tricladida > Dugesiidae > Schmidtea > Schmidtea polychroa. The sequence continues at coordinate 14,032 of CAUHTR010003942.1, read as the reverse complement.
ATTAAAAAGAGAGTTTGAAGACTATAAATCAGTAATATATCGATGTTTGTGAAGATCAACACACATCGATATATTACTGATTTATAGTCTTCAAACTCTCTTTTTAATAAATAATAATAATAGTAATAATAATAACAATAATGGTATAAAATATTTTTTACGGATGTCTAACATTGAAATATTTTACACCATTATAAGTTAAAAATGCTAAAGGTTTACAGATGTACTTATAAACAGTTTCTATGTATAGACGGTGTCTCCAGAGGTGAATATGATTTTTCATACGCCATGTTTACAAGTTTGCAGATATTTTTTCTGTGATTTAGCTGATTTGCAAGTGATGTACCACGGAAAGTATACAATAGAGTTGAATCAGCAATATTGTATACTTACCTGGCGCGAAGAGAAATCTTCGAGTCTCCTGCTTAATACTGATGAGAGCCAAAAGCTCGAAACTAGTCTACTATTGGGATTTGCATTGGGTATCACAAAGCTTGTAATGTTTATATAATAATAATAATAATAATAATAATAATAATAATAATAATAATAATAATAATAATAATAATAATAATAATAATAATAATAATAATAATAATAATAATAATAATAATAATAATAATAATAATAATAATAGTAATAATAATCTAAAGCAGTGCTGGCGAACCTATGGCACGCGTGTCCAAAGTGGCACGCGAGACGATTTCGTGTGGCACGCCAAACCTTTGAGATGAAACAAATTTGTGTAAATTTTAGTAGTATAAAATCATTGAAATCGCAATTTAACACTTCAGCATGATTTTATTGTGCAAATATTTTAGAAACCGTTAACTAGGAATCGAATTATAGGTCATTTTCAGATGGCAGAATATATATTTTTTATGATTAAATCTATAAATTATTTTCTATCATTTTTTGTATATTCCGCATTTGTTTTAACAAGTAAAAATAAACAAGTTAAGATGCACACGAATTTGATGACGCAGACATCTTATTCACATTATTATTGGTGAAAGATTTAATTTTTTTTGTAAATATTTAATAATTTAAAAATAGGAATTTTGCTAAATAAAATGTCGTGTTCAAAGCAAAAAAAATAAAACTTTCAGAAGAAGGAAGTAGCAGGGAATTCCAAGATTGGTGGACTGAACGATATGGAGTAATCAACCAACAAAGTAAGGCCTTGTGTGTCTTGTGTTCTGAAAGCGTTGTTTGTCCTACATCTTCAGTTAAACGTCACTATGAAAGTAATCACAAGTGGCTTCTTGGCAAAAGCGAAGATGAACAAAAAGAATATATATTGCGCCAGTTAAAAAATGCAAATTTACAATCCTGTTCGTTTGTAAAGTTTGTTAAAAGTACATCTAACTTAGTACCTGCAAGTTTTGAAGTTTCCAAAATAATAACTAAGCATGGCAAGCCTTTCAGTGATGGTGATTACATCAAAGAAACTTGGCTAGAGCGTTTTTTTCCAGCGAATAAAAGATCTGCCAATTAGTCGAAATACAGATTCAAATATTAAGAATCAATTAAAAGAAGACATCAAGTTATGTCAGGCCTTCTCTATTTGCCTGGACGAGAGTACTGATGTAACATCGTCGGCTCGATTAGCCACCATTGCTAGATATCCGAAAGAAAACGAAATGCGCGAAGAACTAATAAAACTAACCAAATTATCTGGAACAACAACAGGTGCAGAAATATGCCAAAAAGTCGTGGATGAACTTAAAAATGCAGATTTAGACGTAAATAAAATAGTCTCTGTAACGACTGACGGTGCACCAAGTATGACTGGAAAACATGCGGGTTTCGTGAATTTGTTTACGAAACATGTTGGACACCCACTGGTTGCGCTTCACTGTATTGTGCACCAAGAAGCCTTGTGTGCAAAATCCGGTTTGAAGGAACTTGAAGATGTTATGAAAATTGTAACAAAAATTGTAAATTTCATTACTGCTCGTGCTTTGAATAAGAGAAAATTTGAACTGCTGTTAAATGAAGTCCAGTCCGTTTACTCTGGGTTACTAATGTACAATAGTGTTAGCTGGCTTAGCAGAGGTCGTGTGCTGGAACATTTCGTGGAATGCCTTGATGAAATTCGAATGTTTATGGAAGACAACAAACAGAAGTATTCAGAGTTAACTGATGTTGACTGGCTCAGCAGACTAATGTTCTTTATAGATTTTACTTCACATCTAAATGAACACTAATAGAACACTAAGTTGCAAGGTTTTGGAAAAACCGTTGACGAGGCTTTTGACGTTATAAAAGCATTTGAAAAGAAGTTGAAAATTTTCAAACGTGATTTGGAAAAACAAGAGTTTCAATATTTTCAAAGACTTAAATAGAAATCCATGAAACCGTTGTCAAAGAAGCTCAGATTTTGTTATTTTTAGAGACAATCGACGCAACCCTCGAACAATTTTCAGTGCGTTTTGTTCAGTTTAGAAAGTTTGAAGACACAACAAAATTTATAAAATATCCAGATACAGTCGAGTTTGAAAATTTGGATTTAACAATGTTCAACTGGATGGAATTACAAGTTTTTAAAATGCAGTTAGTTGAGCTACAGTCCAGCTCAATTTGGAAACAAAAGTTTGTTGACTTACGAGTGCGCCTAGAAAGAATTGAACGTGAGCACTGCAATGGATCAGAACCGCAGCTACCAGTTGAAAACGAGGTGCTCAGTGCCTGGAATTGTCTTCCTGAAACTTTCAACTTTCTGAAAAAAGAAGCGATTGCTATTTTGTCAATTTTCTCATCTAGTTACTCGTGCGAATCATTGTTTTCATCAATGAACTTTATAAAATCAGACACCAGAAACAGTTTGACTGACGACTTGAATGCAGCTTGTGTAGCTTTGAAGAATACAAAATATTCTCCAGGTATAAAACTTCTATCATCCACCATACAACAGCAAAAGTCACATTGATTTTACGAAGTCACTAAATCACGTTAAATATATTCTTATAGTTAAGTTATACTAGTAAAGTAATTGTAGTTTTGTATGTAGTTATAACTAATCTGTTTGACTAAACTAAACTTGAAACATTTAATGTGAACACATGGGTATGCAACGGAATCAATTAAAATGCTAAAAAATGTACTTGGCACACCAGCGTGTTTTTATTTTTCAATTTTAAAATATTGCCACCCAATCTAAAAAAGGTTCGCCACCCCTGTAATAGATACATTTGAAATACTTTACCCCCATGAATTGACTGCCGCCACCGATGATCAACTATTCGACAAAGTTATAACAACAGTATTCAAATGACATAGCACCATCATTCTTCGAGCAGCTACAAAGCTTTAGAATAATTCTCAAACAAGAGATTAAGAAAATAAATGCAATCAAAGAGTTGAGTCATCTTTTGATAATCGAAAATAATTCTCTTGTTACATCACTCTCAGATGTCTGCACTGTATATCTTCTTTTCCTCATTTTATCAGTAACTGTGGCAACAGCAGAGAAGTCTCCAAGCTTATGCTCATCAAGAACTGTTTGCGTAGTACCATGTTGCAAGATAGACTATCTGGATTAGCCATTCTCAACATAGAAAACGAAAACGTAAATAAAATGGGCAGTGATGAACTTGTTAATATTTTTGCGGAGAAGTGCCGCAGTGAGAAATTCTGAAGTGTAGAGGTGTAGAGTGTAGAGGTGTGTCTTTAAACTCTAAATTGTATTTAATTAAAGGTATGTTAAACATGTTATGCCAATCAGGTTTACAGTGCGCGCGTTTACTTGGTTTAGTTTCTTAAAATAACTGTTGGAGTGGGACCCATATATAAGTTTCTGTGGTGCCCGTGGTGAGATAGCTACGCCACTAACTCAATCGTTCTTATTCACTTCAGGAAAAGAAGTCGAATGGCAGTTGCATAATAATAATCACCATAATCTTGAATATTGTGGTACTTGTGATGATCTTCAGAAATTATTGGCAACCCAATATAATTTTTCTTTTGAATATATTTATTATTACAAAAATTATTTTTGCATAATTATGATATCTTATTTGTTTTATTATTATTTTTCCCTAAAAAATTAGGGGACCTAAAAATGAAATATGTCAGAGTACATACAAGGTTAGTTAAGGCACCGTTTGTAGGTCATGTTAAATATCGTTCTCCATCATGCTAATGTTTGATACTTTGGTGAATCTTAGATACTCTTTTTGATTTTGCAATGCTCATCTTCTATACTTCTTCTATATCTCAGCTTCGAGTGCTTACATTGTGTACTACATAAGTAAGTCACAGGATCAATGTAACAACCAATTTAATTTATTTAGATTAATTAATTAATTGATTTGAGATTATAATTCGGCTTTCCGGATATTTACGATTTCCTCTCCATCGCTTCGTTAGTTTCGTTATTGACAAAATTTCCCACTTGAAATGGATGGAACAATCTGCGAATATAACGATAAATTATCTCTAATTCACACCGTGGGATTTGATTTAGTATTTCATTGTCTTGTTTATCCTATTGGCTATGGGATTATTGTTTAGTGTCACTTCCTTACTGTATTATCTCTGTATGCTCAACGAGCTGGTTCAGTAAAACAAACAATTTCTCTATCTTGCCATATCAGTTAAAGTTGTGTAAATTTGGGTCTATCTAATTTCTATTAGAATTTCCTTCTGTTACACTAAAATTTGAAAAAACATTATCTCACTGGATTTGATCCTCTTCATGAACATATATTTATATAAAATATATTAAAAGAGAGAGCTTGAAGACTATAAATCAGTAATATATCGACATTTTTTGATACTCACGAATTTTCGGCACTGCCTTTTTTCTTCAAGCTCTCTCTTTTAATAAATTCAATCGAAAAAATAATCAGTGGTGAAATTGGAAAAAAAATTCTTATAATCATCTAAAATATACTTAATAGGGAATGTAATTCAAGATTTTAGTTCAACAAAATAACTCCCTGACGTCGTCACCTATCTTTGAATATCATCTTTTAGACTTTTATCGTATTATTTGGACTTTTGGAATGAAGTAATTAAGATTTCCAGTTATTCACAACCATGTAATGAAAACTTCTTTCATAAAAATAAATAAAATATCTTTTTGCAAATATGCCATATAGATAGTTTTGTATACCTTTAAATATCATGAAAATTAAAATATTAAAATATAAGTAATATCTGAAAGCCCCATAAATTAACACAGTGGCGTCACTAAAGTGGTCCTAGGGGTGCGGAACGCACCGAGTGACTCCATCACAAGGAGTGACACCAAAATAAAAAATATCACTGCCTATGATTCTATGTCACTCCATGAAAAAAGAATGGTGGCGGTGACGTGCACTTTTTCCAGAAGCCCGCTTCGGCGTTCCTGTCCCAGTGCAACCTCTTCTTTTGGTGTGATGTAATTTAAGAAATTAATTTTACACAGCTGTACCTTCAGACTAAGGGTGTAATTCTTTACAAGGTGGTGATAAAGCTAGAGATGCTAAGACCTATTATGTACGAGCAGCGTAATCACCTTGTGGAGCAGGCAATTGAACAAGTGCTTTGAAAATCAGACCAATATGAAATGTCAGTAGAGAGCAGACCCAGGTTCAAGAAGAGAATGACATGTAAGAAGACAAGAGATGCTGGAATAACTTTGCAAGATCATATCAACGAGATGTCATAAAGGGGTGACACCATGAGTTACCACACTGAGTGGTACCAACCTTGTGACACCACTGAATTAACATACTGTAAATATTGTCAAAACTTTAAAAAAATTAGTTTTACATAATATAATTAAAGTAAACAACAATTTTCTACTTATTCTTGCTTGTTCAAAATTAAATGTAATAAAATTTTATCATTATTTCTTCTGAAATGACGCTTGTTTAAATAACTGGTATCAGTAACTACTGGTATATTAATACGTCTATTAATTTAAACAAATAAATCATTTTATTTAACCCTTTCATGGTCTGAAAGACTTATAAAATAATAAGAAAATCTTAATGTCTTTTAAGTAAGGTTTTCAATGATGAATTTCCAAAAATACGTATTTTCCAATAAGTATTTGATCTTTTGTTGTAGAAAAAAACAAAAGCATTATTATCTAGATATTCGAAGGGTATATGTATACTATGGTTAGCAGAGCCGTAGCTAGGGAAAATGGCGCCCGGACGAGATTGAAATTTGGCGCCCCTAGTGCCAAAAGAATCCACCACTTCCATTAATTATGGAATTGGCCTTGAAGAGTCAAATTAAGATGCAAAGCTATACATTGATTAACCAAACTTATATTATAACGAAAACCAATTAATTATAAATATTTATTATACATGTGTATATACATATATAGCTTCATCTCCCATATCAGCGGGTGGCCGAGTTTGCAAGAAATAAGTTGCCATGTTTCACAAAATTTCCCTTACTATGAAAAAAATAATTCTGATTCTTTTCTCAATATTGAATTTTCATTAATATTGAAAATTTATTTACTCCGTATTTATTAAATCTAAGTTCAGAGTTTTGATCATTAATTCCTATTAAGGTTACTATTATATATTTAATATGAAAAAAAGAAAGAAAAACAAAACAAATTTAAATGATCATTTCACAGTTTTGGCGCCCTTCGACTCGGCACCCGGGGCGCTAGCCCCATTCGCCACCCCTAGCTACGGCTCTGATGGTTAGAGTTAATTTTACATTATTTCTTTTTTAACTTTCTTATTTAATTTTTGTTTTTTATATATTTTTGAATTTTTTCACGATCATTTATATATAATAAAGTTCTATTGGGTAGAATTAATATTTTCTTTACAATAAGTTTATTTAAAACTGTATTATGATAAAATATTTTTAAAGACATTTTTATTAGTATTAAAAATTTAAGACATTTAGTAATTTAGTTTGAATTGAGTAAAAGTTTCATTAAGGTCAAAAGTGTAAAAATAAAATTTTAAATTAAATTAATTTAATTTTATATCTGAACCAAGTTACATTTGAAATTTATTTTTATCTGATAATAATTTTTCAAATTTGTAAGTAATTAATTTTTTCTTGAAGTCTCATTATAAAATTTATAACAGTTTTAAACCTAATATGACAATTTGGAGTAGATTTCATAACCGAGACATGCAAGTAAATTAAATCGTTTTGATTAAGAATTAATTTAAAAGTAATTTCAAAAACAGAATCTTAAAATTTTATTCCGTGCAATAATTTCAAGCTGCCAGCCTGTGGCCAATGTTAAGAAACAAACAACAGCAGAACTGATCATATCTTATTGCTCAAAATTCCCTGATAGAGTCGCATTGGTAATTCATTATACCCCAACCCCTCCCCCCCCCCGCCCAATATTTTTATTTATATCCCAGTAAAACTAAATATACATTGATATACTTTGTACTTTCCTAAAGGAATGGTCAGGGAGTTCATTTATTAAATATTGGGAAATATAATTAAAATGTAATTATTTAGTATTCAATTATATTATTTGCTTTGTATAATCTTATGAAACACGTTTATATTGAATAATAATGATAATAATAATAATAATAATAATAATAATAATAATAATAATAATAATAATAATAATAATAATAATAATAATAATAATAATAATAATAATAATAATAATTAATAATAAATAATAAATAATATTAATAATGAAGTTTAAATTCTTCAGAAATTTTTTTAATTATTTTCAATCAATGATAAGTAAGAAAAATTATATTATTAATTATATTATTTATATTATTCGTATTAATTAAATTATTCGTAGCAAAAGGCTTAAATTATCATTTAATTGTTTTAAATTTAATTAAGGCTGCTACCAAGAAATCATCATTAATAATAATAATAATAATAATAATAATAATAATAATAATAATAAATACAATGTCAATTAAAAAGAAATCAGAAGTGAAAATTAGAAAAAAAGTTCTCATAATAATAATAATAATAATAATAAAATATTGTTAGACAAATTGATCAATTATATTATTCTAATTATAACAAAAAGTTAATTTTTTTTTACGATTTGTTTTTGTTTTTCCTTCTTACATTTCTAATTAGTAATTAACAATTTCATTGTTTAATTTTTATTGATTTTGTTATTTTTCTTTTATTTTCAGTTTCTTTTTCTCAGAATTCTAGATCGAAACATTCAATCTTTTTCATAGCCTCGCCATTATTTTACTCATTTACCAATTTCGATAAAAAATTTCAGTGACCGGAAATATCACAAACCGCCAGTCAAATACTTTCACCCGCCATTTTCGACGTGTTTACTCGTTAATATTCATATATTTCAACAGTAAATGTCTGATAAATCCAACTTCGGAAAACACAACTTTTATTTATCCATATTTCTTGGTAAGCGCAACTTATTGTAACTTATTGTAATAAGTTCTATTTACAAACTTGGCAACATTTATATAACATTAACAGTATTAGAAGGCATTAGATTAAACACAATTATTAATATTAAATAAGTTTCGACATGATATTTACCATTATTATTGTTTAAATCAATATTTCCCCAACGATTTCTGTTCGCGGAACCTCAAAATTTAAAGATTGGGAATAAATTTATTTTAAAACTATTAGTGAAAGGAATGGCACTCAATTGACGACAGGCAAACTTTCATTTCTTGGTCAACTATCAGTAATCGTTCACGCTTCTTAGATTTAATTTCGGATAGTGCTGAGAATCCTAATTCACACAAATATAATGTTATAATGTTGCAAATGTTATCAAAATTAGATTTTTAGATGAATTCGACTGTATTTAATAGCGTATGTTACAATTTGTTTGACGAAACTTGACGAATGGACTGAAAATTTGAATTCCAATCGAAGATATTCGTTGGAGAAATTTTAAAATTGGCAATATCTGAGCAATGTCAGAGCTCATTATCCTGTGGAATGCTTGGGTTTCCTCACGGAATCTTGGGGTTCTGTATGAACCAATTTGAGAATCACTGGTTTAAATAATTTACCTAAATCCGAAAAATATTATTTTAAAACAATTTTTTTAACCCCTCGAGCAAAATAATACTCGGGCAAAATAATAAAGCAAATTTGGTATATCCCGAGAAAACTAAATCAAACTGTATATTAAATATAATGGAGTTCTGCGCTGTGCGTTTCATTTTATTTCCACCAAAGTATACTCGTTTACAGTTTATAAACACCCAGGAAAAATGTCATCCAAGTTGCAATATTTTATTATTATTTTTTTCAAAATTGTATTGTTCACCCGAGTATACTCGGGCAAATCCATTGAGAAATTCAGTTGTCAAAAAATATTTATTTTTCAGTTAATAATAAAAATTTTGTTGAAATTTTCTTATCACTTACATCCAAATAACTTATTCTTTCATATAATAAAATTAAAAATATGGTTTTTTTGGCCGGTTTTCAGGTATTTATTCGACGGTTAAGAGGTTAAAAAACTTAGATAAATCACAGGGTTAATGAATTTCTTTTAATTTCAAAATGTATTTTGTTAACCCAAATGTTGCCACCGTCCTTTTAAAAGAACGCTCCTTATATATTTTTTTATTTTGCATACGCTAGTTATTTAGAGATATCTATAATAAGAATGTGTTTAGCACATCACAATTACAAGTCTTGACCAGTTAACTTCTTTGTTTATTCTTGATTTTGTATAATAACTTTATTTAGCTACTTTAAATAAGATTTTACTAATTTTATGTTTTTTTTTGAATAAAATAGTTTTGGCAACATCTGGGTTAAATTAATTAGTATTTTTGCATTAAGTTTGATCTCTTTGACGTTTAGCATGTTTTTATTAAATTTTATTACAATTCGATAAATGTCACAAATTTGATCCAACAAAGCCGCTTTTATCAAATTTTTATTTTTAATAGATTGACGATACAAGGAATATCAAATATAAATTTTCTGACGTGAGGAATTCAATTCATGCAATTGCAAGTGGGTTGACAAAAAATGGAATTGGAAGAGGGACATCCATTGGAATAGTTGCATCAAATAGTCCTGAATATTTATTGCTGATCTATGCATTGTCGAGCATTGGATGCGTGGTGACCGCATGTAATCACAACTTTACTCGAGGTAATTCGTTTAAAAATTCCAATAATACAATTTTAACTAACCACTTGCGGTGGCAATTAATTAACATGCGTGAATGGAAAACTTGCTCAAAGCAATTCACAGTAAGCTGGCATGTTATTTTAAATTATCTAAGTCGAGTGCTATACAATATAATTTGTTGATAGAACTATAAATTTAGCAAATATCACAGGACGTGCTATACATGCAACAACGAAATTTTGTACAGATAGCAGTGGGCGTGCATTGCACATTATTTCAATGCTAGTGGGCAAGACAAATTGTAAGAACCTTTCTGGCAGACTTTTGACAGAGATAATAAATTAAAAAACCGAAAACTCTATTGAAATATATTTAATATGTATTTTTGATTGGCTCAGATTACCGTGTGGGGATTACTTATATACACTTTTTATTGATACTCTTCTTCTTCAGTAGCAAATCCATCAAAATTTCACAAATTCAACATTTCCTTCAGTGCTTATGCAATACATTGTTGGGTTCAATTAACATCCCGATACTTTCTAACTTCTCAATAATTTCTTTAGTCTCTTCGGTTTCTGGCTTCTTTAAACTGTTTTGTCGATTCCGATGTCTTGGATTTATTTGTGTCCTGTTATGTCCCTATTTTGTATTCGCCTCTGTTTACATCCAGTTTGGTTGACAGCTAATTATCCATTTGATCACTAAATTAGAGTTGGTACTAATCTCTCCAACTTGGATGGTCACCTCCAAAATAGCGGTTCTTAAAACTGAAATTATCGAGTCAAGCGTTAAAGAGAATCTAATTTAGAATCTAGTAGAACACTGATAGGCCTGAACGATTGCAAAATCATAGTTAATTAGTTTTTATTTTAACCTTTACCTGCGAACCACCCTCAGCAATTTTTAATTACTGTAGTCGCCTTTAACTTCTTATTCTGATTTTAAATAATTTTTTAAAGAAATTTTTTTTCCAATTTCACCACTGATTTATTTTCCATTTTATTTATCAATTTTTTTTATTTCAAGTTTTTGAGTTTTTAAACTATCTATATTAACTTCACTTTGTATGTATGTTTGAATGTATTGTATGAGCCACGCAAATCTTGTGACGGTAAATAAACCCACTTTCCGTGATAGGATCGAGCAAAAATTTGGCAGATAGACTCGTCATCGAGAGCAATGCATTCTTTCAAAATTCTAGACCGATCGAAGGTACTATAATTAACTTTTTTGAAAATTTTCAAATTATATTAATATTTTCAAAATTTCTTTCAAAATATTAATTAAAATATTCATTTCAAAGTAATTTCTTAACTATGTGATTTTGCGTTACATTAAATATGTTATAGCATTCAGCACGCATATTGAAAATGTAATTTCGAGAGAATGTAAAGAGTGAGATATAGAAAGAGTTTTAAAAACTATAATTTTACAGTTAATTTTTATAGTTTTGAATTTGAGTTTTTGCACTTTTAAATTTATTTGTGCATTTTATGCAACCTCCTAATAAAACATCATCAAATGCAAAATTTTATTTTGGTTATTTCGTATCATATTTTTTATTTTTTCTCTACGGATCTTCACCATACTCGGCTTATTTATTGTATAAATCATTTGATATTTGTTTTTTTCATTTTTGGTCCCCAAGTTTTGCGGAAAATATGTCCACTATAAAAAAAACAATAATGATACAAATAATTTAAAAAAAATTATCATTCATTATTGGATCATAAATTTTTACTGAACATTTGAAAATGTGAAAGCTTTTCACAACTGAGACAAAAAAATATAATAACTCGGAAAAAAAACAGGTGAAGGACAAAATATAGATTTAAATTCACTAGGGTAACCGGCGAATGAACCTTGAAATGAAGTATAAATTGACAAAGTCACTATTGGAACAAACTGGTGAATAGAAGATAAAATGTAGCACAAAAATCACTGAGGGAACAGACGAATGCAAGATAAAATGAAGTGCAAGGGCAAGTAGTGTGTTTAATTGTGTAAACGTCACTCCACAATAGAAAAAAACAAAGAATATCATTTTTCTGTGTGCTGTTTTCAATGAGATAACCGAGTAATATCCTGTATGCGTGACACCTCGAATAACGATTGGCTAAAACAATGCTCTCTTCTATAGCCATGAACTGTATTGAATTTCAATAAAACCGATACATTAGAGACAAACTGCAGTATTTGGTGCAAAAAACTAAGTTTCTTCCTCAATGACATCTAAACAAGGAAATTTTTTACAAATTGAAATTGAAATCTCATTTTTGATATACTTTACCAAGTATTACATACCCATCCAGAGTGGTCACCTTAACCGAACTTTGGCTATGTTAGGCGATTTTTTTAGAGAAGGGAAAAGCTTATTTGTTCGATACTTGTATGATTTGGACATTTTAAATGGTTCTGCCCACAAGCGTGGTGAAAAATGAACACAACATTTTGAATTAATTTCGTATTGGTATATTCTTTATGCAACAACAAAAAATGTCAAGTAAATATTATGTCCAAATTGTCTGATTATAGCAGATTCAATTCGGAAATTGTAACGATTTTCTCAGTCATTTTTATAAATTATGTTTAAAAAATGCTATATGGTAGGACGAAAAATATTTGGCTGACACTAATTCATATGATGATTATCAATTCTTGCTGTGAAGTTGAACAAGTATTATTAAAATTGATGTTATGTTGGAAATGTCATTTAGAATCTAAAAGTGCAATTATTACTAATAATAATTGCACTTCTAAAATATTAGTATAATATGCAAACTAACAGTTTCCTACGCAAATATTTAATTTATTTTACAATATACACGTACCCTGAATAAGGACCCTTTGAATGACAGTAACTGATACTAATATAGTCAATAATTATAGTCGTGAATATCAAAAGCTCATCGATATATTTACTGATTCATAGTCAAGCCTTTTAATGAATATAATGTTAATTGAAAATGAAAAGAAATCAAATTAATTTATAATTACCAGCGCCGTGCTGTAACTTTTGGGGCCCTGTGCAGACAATAAATTTTTTTTTTAAATTTTATTGCATTAATTTTTGTCAATTTTAATGAAGTTTTCTAATGTATTTATTATCTGGGGGTTCCAATGCTATCGCACTTGTTTCACTTGCGATAGTAGGGCACTGATAATTACTCGTATTTATAAAAATATTTTCCCAGGTGAAATGAAGAGTCAGTTAATGAATTTAAATCCATCTATTCTATTTGCTAGTGATGATTGTCTGAGTAAGGTTTCTGAAACAGCTTCTCAACTATCCAATGTTAAAGTAAGATTAGTTTGCAAAAAGTTATTTAAAATTAATTCTTAGGACATTTATGTTATTGGACATCGAATTCCTGGTTACAAGTCCGTCGAAGATTTAATGACAGACTCTGGGAATATGAGTCCCATTGGTCAAGTAGAATTGAATTTAGATGAAGATCTGGCAGTTTTACCTTACTCTAGTGGAACCTCTGGACTTCCTAAAGGAGTAATGCTTACACATTCAAATTTTGTTTCGCTTAATAAGCAACTGGAGTAATAAATTGATAAATATTCATTTATCTTGAATGATATATTAAGAATGTCTCACGAATCAAAAGAAAGTGATTCATATATGTTAATGCTTCCAATGTATCATGTGTATGGAATGATATGCATTCCCAACTTTCTATTTGGCATTGGCTTGCCTTGTATAGTTCAACCAAAATTTGATCCGATAAAAATGCTGATGGCAATTGAAAAGTATAAGGTAATGAATGTTTATATTATTACTATTAAGCAAAGGCGTCTTTAGAAATTTGTCGCCCCTGTGCTATAAACTATAATGCGCCCCTAAAAAACAATTTTTACAAAAATATATTATGTTTATTAATAATATTACACATTATTGCATATACATATATTAATATTATATATTACATGACTACGAAACTATTTGTTTGATTATTTTCAACCAGTG
>CAUHTR010003941.1:0-41221 GCA_959609185.1 Schmidtea polychroa | reverse complement strand
TAAATGTTTTATTATGAATGAAAGGAAGTTTTATTATTGGTTGATTTTTATGATATTTAAAATTTTGGAGAAACGTGGTGTTGAGATACTCCATGTCATGGTATGAGGTGCCTTCGGGAGCTCAGCCGGTGGACATGGGGTCTTTTCAATCACGCAGCTGACTCGGGCCGTAATGTGGGGGCTTCCTCACGGGTCCGTCGCTGAAGGAGTGACTAAATTCGATCAAATCTCATATGAAGAAGTAGGGTAGTAAAATGAGTCGATCAATAGGATAAATTTTGATATGTTCGCACAGTGATTGAGGGTGTATTATAACAGCGTCTGATCAAGTTAAAAATTCTTCTTTACCATCCAGTGGATCTGAACAAGTCTTACGTTAACAAAACCGTCCAACCTTGGTAGTGCTATAGTTGCCATAGTTCTCGAATTCGTTAGAAATTTAATCTTGAAGTTCTCAGCTACCGATTTTTGCGAAATCGTTTTCCTAACAGCTATATGTTCTCTCAGAGATGAAGTTGTATGAAATTGCGTAATTAAATAGGTTTAAATAATCATTAAAAATAAAAGTGAATAATTCAAATCAGTAAAAATGTATTTCTCAAAAATATTGTAGCAGAATAATGTTACCCAGTAAAACATAGAATGTCCACATTCCGTCGAGTGAAAATCCAGCATTGGGAAGTAATAAATCTCCAATTTGACAGCAGTAGCCAGCGCACATTGATAGTGATGGAAGGCATGAGACGAGCTAGTAATCATATTTGGGGGATCGTAAATTAATCCAAATTGACGATGTAGAAATCCGTTTTTCCAAATATCCATGAGAGATAATAGGCTGCACTAGAGGTAGATACCTGGTTTGTCAGTGATGTAATATGACATAAGGGAAAATACATCTGCATGCATACTAGGCATAGCATAGAGCATGAACATCATCATCGATTATGACTAAGTATAAGTAGGTGAGAGAAAATTTTTATGCGCCATGCGCTTTAGAATAATCATAGAGGCTACTCGCAATATGTCAATTATGCAGACTGTTAATCACAGAAAATCCACACCTGACGCATCGGTTGAACAGGAGTCACTGAAACATACTACTGACAGTCACCCGATTTTCTCACCGATCAGAAAGGATAGATAGTGACCAGACAGATATTTCGGGGTACATGTGGTTAAATTCATGTAAATATCCGACTTGGTTTAATCATTCTGAATTTCTCTCACTAGACAAGTGCAAATTAATAGCAAATTTTTACTTATCGCAACAAATAATTGCAGAGCGATTGATAGGGTCTTATTTATGTTGAATAATTAATTTAAAGATAAATCGCCTATCCATGCATAAGATCTACACATCCAGATTATTTGTCTGGGGTAAATCTATAATTTAGTTAAACTCTCTTAAATACTAGTACGGTTTGTCAGGTAATTGATAAATGGTAATTTCATCAACCCTTAATACCTTACTTTCCTTCGGCAAAATCTTGCATGAAATGATCCACTTTCGCATAAACAATGTCCCCAAGCGGTACAAGATCTGTAGGGTAACGACATCTCTCAGGCTAATAAACTCGGTTGTCTGTATGAAAATCTACGATCAGTATGGTATGAGTGTAACTAGATGATGATGTCTCATATTTGTCTTAGTTTGATTTTATTCACATTTCCTCTTCATAGCTATCCAAAGATGTCTTCAAGTACCAACAACGTTCTTAAACCTTGCTTTTCTTGCTCGGACAGAATTCAGTTATCAGGGATCTACAAGCGCAAATTGGAAAATACAAAGGAAGATCGATGGTTGGAGGGGACATGGTTTAGCCCCCACGCAATATGAAGGAGACCCAAAAGAAATTGTATCGAGCGAGCACTGTCGTGTGCTCTCATCCTCCGAAAGCCGGGCACAGAGGAGTCTCATAAAAGAGCAGTCGGAAGCACTGCATAAACTATACATACAAGCAGCGACCACTAGGAAAATAGCGAAGATCCCAATTAACGAGGCCAGCAATCTCTTTCCAGCGCACCATGATACCTCCGTCAGGTTTTCGTCTCCACTCGCGAAGTCTTGCCATGGGTGTGTAGAGACCGAACTCTCTCCTAAAGATTCAGAGATCGTATTCACCGGAACTAGCAAGGTCCAGCCGAATCTCGCGCCCTCATCAACCGTACCAAGGAGCACCTCTTCAAAGCCTAAACGTCGACAGCTGTCTCGGGCTGAACGCAAACGGAAACAACGGGAACGAGCGTCCGTCAAGCAGTGTACATCGTCAACCATCGCTCCAGTCAACGACAATAGTAATCTAACAGTGGTCGTCCCAACCACCGGAGTCTCCGGGCGAGTCATCTCCGCCGCCGGGGCAACGTGGGAAGAAAACGCTGTCGAGTTCTTTAATCTGGACGAATTACTCGCCGACCCAGATTGGGAGAAATGAAGATTTCCCCGAAAAATGGCCTCACTCTTCATAGAGACCTGAACAATCTTCTAATATCACCTTCTATCTTGATGTGTATTCCGTTCTTGAAAAATTTCCATTGTAAAAGCTCTCGATTTATTTGTACAGTAATCCTAGTAATAAAATTTTTTGTTTATATATGTGTTTCTGTATTTCTTAAGAAGATAATGTGCAATAGATAGATAGCCTCGAGAGTCTCAGAACCGAGGAGCATTAGTCAATTGGTAACCCCAGTTAGAAACATGGCGATGGGGTGACAGGGTGAATAGACGTAAGTCCTTCTATCGGCAGTCAGGGGTTAGGAAGTCGAGGCCTCAGTAAGGAGTAGTCCGAAGGAGTATGGCTCACCTGCTTACTGGCGTCTCGCCGGCATAGCACAGTTCCAACGTGAGGTAACTCACGGGTGCTATGTTGGAGGGTAAGTTATGTACGGGTCCTGCTCAGTGATGGCAAACAATAAAGACGAGTGATATCGATGTGGGCATTTCATCCTCTAGACCAAAAGCGGAAAGGGGTCATCTGAGTAGTCACCCGCCAACAAATGCTTGAATCGCGTAAATAAATGAGATTTGATAGCTTATTACCAAGATAATTGTCAATTCAATAAATTGCATTCCAGTCAAAATTCAGAGAAATAAGAAATGAAAAGTTGACTAAATAAAACTGAAACTCTAGCTTATGGAATTGAAAATGAGAACTTTGACATAAAAGTTAATTTATGAAATTGAATACGCAACAAATTTTAACTTTTGGCTAATTCACTCTAATTCATACACAAACATTATCAGAATAAACTAAGCAATATCAATAAAACCCTTGAATTCATATCAAAGGTGCGCACTATTGAAAAAATTATTTCATATTTTTACATAATTTTTTATATTGATAATGTCGCCCCTTCATAAAAACTCCTAGATTCAATACCATCCACTGCAATTACAATATTACTATGGGAATTATCATTATTATTATTATTATTATTATTATTATTATTATTATTATTATTACTATTATTATTATTATTATCATTATTATTATTATTATTATTATTATTATTATTATTATTATTATTATTATTATTATTATTATTATTATTATTATTATTATTTATATTATTGCTATTATCATTATTATTATTATTATTATTATTATTATTATTATTATTATTATTATTATTATTATTATTATTATTATTATTATTATTATTATTACCGTCATTTGAATGTCTGTCAGATACATATATTTACTAGATATTTACTATTATTATCCTCTTCGGATTTATCTATATGAAAGATCAAGAAGATTATATTCATCGGAATTATTAAACATTATTATTCCAGCCATTGTTGCTGTTATCATGACTGTTATCATTATTTGTATTAATTATTTGTAGAATCGTTATGATTATTAACATTATCAAGTTATATTATAACAAATATTATTTGCAGGGCGTAACAAGGCATTATTGCACCCTGTGTGGTTCATATATCTGGCGCCCCTAAAACCCGAATTCAATACACCCTACTATAATAATTTTAATATTCATGTTAAGATTGTTGACTATGTATTCATCTCCAGCTATTAAAATTCTGTTGCTAATTGAAAAAATAACAGGAACCCATTTTGTGGACTAACATTTTACAAAATACACACCTACGAAGGCACGCTAATGAACCAGTCCAATCAGCAATGTTAAAGATAAGCTAGCTTAGGGCGTCGTTTTGCAGGCCATTTGATAATTTCTTTTATTTATATTTTGTTATTTTTTGGTAACGTTAAAAAAAATTACATTCCAATTTTGCGCCCCTTTCAGATGTGCGCCCTGTGCGACTGCACCGCTCGCACCACCCTTGTTACGGCCCTGATTATTTGTATTATTATAATCACCTAGCTCTCATTATTATTACTGTCGGATATTCATAAATCTCTTTTGCTTATTATCATTATTATTATTATTATTATTATTATTATTATTATTATTATTATTATTATTATTATTATTATTATTATTATTATTATTATTATTATTATTATTATAATTTTATCAAATTAATAATATAATATATAAATACGATAGGCTAATTAAGATAAATTACTATGATATTGAAAATTAGTCAAAGGTGAAAAGATTTTACTGCAATTAATATTTTGTTATTCTAAATGCCTTTAAAAAGAGAAATTTTCTTTTCCTTGCTCCTAAAATTCCTTGCCTTCTTGGTTTAGTAAAAGTAATAAAACTGATATAAATATAGAGAAAGATAAAATATAAATTGAAATTGCCTCCTAGAATATAAATATTCATTTGTGTCATTGGTAATAAAAATAGAAATCACAATTATTTTGACAGAAACCAAAGTCTACGAGTCTCGTCGCCGAAGCCGTATAAAGAGAAGAAATCAATTTCATTCAAATTGATCCTAGCAATTTATCTGGGACCCCTCTCGCCTCCTTCTTTCATTTGATTATCCTATTAATAAATAATATATTAAATTTCTTGCCCATGTATTACTGGGAGATCCATATTGAAATGATTGCTGGAAATTTATCCCGTCCAAATAAGCCGATGGAATGCTAATTAAAACCGAGCTCATCCCAGGAGACATTAGCTGGGCTCATTCCAATAAAACTTTGTCCAGTAATCAAGCAGTTGAAATGTTGAAAGTAATTTGTGAAACGTGATGCTTTTCAATAATTCAATTAATTGCAAGAGGAGAATTTATTTCTCCTCTGATATTTTTAATTACAGATTTTCAAAAAAACGAAAATTATTTATTGAAAAATGGAGAAAATTACAAATTATAAATCTGAACATATCGGGCTTTTAATAATAGATTTATCCTAAACTTGCTCAATCATATACGATTAAATGTTGATTAACATATATATAAAATATACAATAAAATATACAATAAAATAAAAACAATGGAGAGCTGAAAGACACATTTCAAATATAAAGGTCTTGGTAACACCTTTTAGTGGAGACTTTAATTTTCACCAGTCTACATAGAATTGTGAATTTTATAATAATGAAAATCTAATAATAATAATTATAATAATAATAATAATAATAATAATAATAATAATAATAATAATAATAATAATAATAATAATAATAATAATAATAATAATAATAATAATAATAATAATAATAATAATAATAATAATAATAATAAATAATAATAATAATAATAATAAATAATAATAATAATAATAATAATAATAATAATAATAATAATAATAATAATAATAATAATAATAATAATAATAATAATAATAATGATAAATAATAATAATAATAATAATAATAATAATTGATAATAATAATAATAATAATAATAATAATAATAATAATAATAATAATAATAATAATAATAATAATAATAATAATAATAATAATAATAATAATAATAATAATAATAATATAATAATAATAATAATAATAATAATAATAATAATAATAATAATAATAATAATAATAATAATAATGAAAATCTAATAATAATAATTATAATAATAATAATAATAATAATAATAATAATAATAATAATAATAATAATAATAATAATAAATAATAATAATAATAATAATAAATAATAATAATAATAATAATAATAAATAATAATAATAATAATAATAATAATAATAATAATAATAATAATAATAATAATAATAATAATAATAATAATAATAATAATAAATAATAATAATAATTAAGATTTCACAATCCTGCCTTCAGATAAAACAAACTTCCTGTCATTGCTAACAAACAGACTAACCTCGAAATCACAGATTTGCTTGTAAAATGCAATTGTAGTGAACCTTTAACAATTACCATGACCATGTTTGCCAAAGATCACAAAGATTCTTTAAAAGGTAGACCTTTTGTATTTGCTGTTGACACTCCATCCAAAACTCTTTCAAAAATTCTTGTTGAAATCCTCAAAAATCTTCTAAATCTTGTCCCTTGTCATCTTAAAAACATAAACCGATTTTTTGCAGAAATTTCAAACCTATCTCTTGCCACATCATTAGAGCAGCAATACTTCTGGGATCTCTTGACGTTTCAAATTTTTATGGATCAATCCCTCTCACTGGAGAAACAGCATCTATACAGTTGCAGATTCTTTCTTCAAAAATTTCAAACCGGAAACCTAACGCTAATATACAATTCACTCTTGAACTACCTAACCCAGAAGGCAACATTGCTTTCTTAGATACCATGATAAGTCCTTCTGAACTCACTTTCAACACAGATTTATTCACTAAAAGTCTGGACAGTAGACACATTCTTCCTTAGGAAAGTCACGTTCCACTCCAACAAAAAATCACTCCAATAGTAGAAGAGAGAAAATGAGCAATAAGGGACCCTTGACAACTTCAAAACACGTTTTTTGAAAAATGGATACCCAAAGGAGTTCGTAGAAAAATAATTTTTAAATGAATAGGCACAATACACAAAGGGAACATGTCAACAAACCAGTAATGTACCTACGCTTTCCTTTCTTTAACAATAAGACATGAAATATAATCAGAGCTTACATTCGCAATATGGAGTTGCCAGTTCATATTCGCCCAATTTTTACTACCGCTGCACCTTTGAAATCATGACTTCGAAAATCTAAAAAACCTCCAACATGAAACCTGTTTCATCGAGATTGTCTATGCCACTCTTCTACCAAATATTTTTACTTTTCGAAAACATTGTATATCAAATTACTTGCACAAGATGCGACGCAACGTACGTAAGGGAAACACATAGAACGTTCCAAACAAGACTCAATGAACAAATCAAAAACAAAACAAGTAATCATCACAGACACTGGGAAAAAGTACACAAATCAGCACCACTCTTACACGAAACAAAATGCAAAATATTACAAGATGCATTCAAAAATACATTACAAAGATTTGCCACATAAACTCTTTATCAAAAGACATAAACCCTCCAGCAGCATTCAACTAAATTAAATTTCAGGGAAATTTATTTAAAAAAATTTGTTAAAATTTAAATTACAAAATAAAATAAAAAATAATATAAGAAATATCTAAAATCTTAATATCATTTAAAATGTGACTAAAAATTAAAATTATAATTAACCAATAAATTTAATATAAAATACAAAATAAATTTATTTTTTCCATATAGTTTCAAAATGAATAAATAATGATCAAAATCACTTGAAAATGGCAATGCCGAAAATTCGTGAAGATCAAATAAACATCAATATATTTACTAATTTATAATCAAACTTTTTAATAAATACAATGTCAATAATAATAAAAGGCTTAAATTAACATTTAATTGTTTTAATAATAATAATAATAATAATAATAATAATAATAATAATAATAATAATAATAATAATAATAATAATAATAATAATAATAATAATAATAATAATAATAATAATAATAATAATAATAATAATAATAATAATAATAATAGCAATAATAATAATAATTATAATTATAATTATAATAATAGCAATAATAATAATAATTATAATTATAATTATAATTATAATTATAATTATAATAATAATAATAATAATAATAATAATAATAATAATAATAATAATAATAATAATAATAATAATAATAATAATAATAATAATAATAATAATAATAATAATAATAATAATAATAATAATTATAATTATAATTATAATAATAATAATAATAATAATAATAATAATAATAATAATAATAATAATAATAATAATAATAATAATAATAATAATAATAATAATAGCAATAATAATAATAATAATTATAATGATAATAATAATTTAATAATAATGATGTATGAATAAATATTTTAAAATCATAATATAATTTCATTATAGAAGGATAATAAAAAATATATATATTTATGAATCCAAACAAAATTTGGTCGCTCATCCTATTTATGCAATTAAGTAATAAATTGTCACATTCTGACAAACTAGTGTATCATTTTCATGGCTGGAAATCATAGGAAACCGCGAATTTACATCAAAGATGACAATCAAATTATATATAATTCTCCCAACCCCTCGAATGGATTTGTGACCGAGTATGAAGAAAGCCTAATTAACCATCAAGCCGTGTTTATGAGTGTTTTTTATATTGGGAATTTCAGTTGTTCATTTTCCACTTGCCATTACAACGATAAATATTTTCATTAATTAATTAATTAATAAAGCCCGTTCCGATAATTTGCGTAAAAATGAAATATAAGTGAAAGTTTTCGATCGAATGCAAAGCTAGAAACAGTTTTATTCACAAACCAAAACGATTAACTCTACTTTTTGGATTTTTTAAGGTGTTAGTGTCAAGCAGACATTGTTGGTACTCTTTTAGTTCTACAGGCCACCTACTTATCATCAGATAAAATATAATTCAAAACATATTTTTATAGTTTATATGAAAGTATTATGTTGGCCTTTAAATAATGTCGGATTGTTCCGGAAGAGTTTGTTTATGCTGTTTTCAAAAAATCAAATACTTTCATGACTTCTAAAAGCCACATTTGTAACGGGATGTGAGCAGTCTAGTTCAATTGAAATACCCCAGAAAATGCTCCCCCAAAATAAAAATATAAAATATTAGAAATTTCAACAAAAATAAAACTAATAGCGTATCATTTAAAAAAACTTTTAAAAATTTAAAATTTTGACCCCCACAATTTTGAGTCCCATTTTAAGGATATTTGAATTGAAGTATACTGTCCACAATTCATTATTCATATACAAAGGTAAAATGATGGTGGAAAACTTTCAAAAATCTTTTCGTTGGCCTCTTGCTTTCATGAAATGTGTTCCCTTGATGTACTTTTTCAATTCACTAAGGAGTTAACGATCAGAAGGGACCAAATACGGGCTACATGGTAGTTGAGGGTAAAAAATTTAGTTCCATACGAGTGATGAATGGAAAGATTATGAGAGCATAATTTCTGTTCGATTTGCACACATTTCTAGAGTACAAAACTTCGGGGTGAAGCATGAAACCACTTTATGGATATTGAAATCCTGTAATAATTGTCCAAATGAGCCTTTGGAGACTCCTTTCTTTGAAGTCTGGTGGTTACTTGACGATCCACAAGCACTATTTTATCCAATATTTCTAATTTGTCGAGAACGTAGGGCGCCTTTCTCTTCCTTAATCATATACATTTTGACGTCCCCTCTTAAATTCTGCAATCCAGAATTTAATTGAAGACTTTGACACGTGTCAAATTTTCAGTCATTTCCTAGTTCACTTGAAAAGAAAAAAGATATGTTATCTGATATATTTTATATTATCTGCCAAAAAAAGTTATGTAGTGATTTTCCAGGTGTTGTGTTTTTTTTATTTTTAAAGATATAATTAAATATGTATTAAAATGTTTGTTTTACTATTGAATTTAGTTTGTATTATTTTTTAAATATAATTTAGTGTCAAATTCATTTGAATTAACTGTTCCAACGATCGACCAGACATTTTAGCTACTTCTATTAGGAACTGTTAGATTTTGCAATTGTACGTGATGCAATGATGCACCATGCCAAACCTTACAAGGTTACAAGGTATTGCTAAAATATTAAGAATTCGGAATCATTTGTGTCAACTTGATAAGGTTTCCAGATATAATGTTTGGTTTCCGCAACATTTTGGCGGTGTATATCATGTCGATTCAATTTTGGGTTTCCATTCGTTGTTGAAACCCTTTATGAAAGAACCATTTTCGAAGCTGATTGTTACTGAGGATAAAAATGGCTGGTTTATTATAATATAGTAGGAAACAGACATTCCCGCCAATCTGAATTATCTTTATTAACCTCTTTTAAAGTTGATTAAAACCTCACAATATTATTTTGCACACGATGAGATTGAAAAGGTAAGCTTTGACCACAGGTTGTAAATGGGAACAAATAAGGTCTCCAAAAAAACAAAGCCATACATATCTGTAGTGCGTTGTTAATTTTATTATTATTGTTATTTTTAGTATAAACTGATGATTTCTTGGTAGCAGCATTTATTATTTAAAACAATAAAGTGATAATTTAAGCCTTTTTCATTAAATACATTATTTGCAGCAAAAATATTATCCCTTTATTATTGTTATTTAAAAACTATATAGTTTAATTATATATAGTAAATTATTACTATAGAGAATTACAAATAAACAAATCAATTAGAAAAGTAGATAAATTTGATATTTGAAATAACATTCGAATTTTTTCTATTCGGCGTTGTTTCAATTTTCTGGAATTGCAAATTCGGTTTCAAGCCAGATTGATGGAGAAGTTATTGAATTAGTTTTATAATCAACTAAGTTTAATCAAAATTTATCAAAAACATCCTCTCAACCAAGAAAGAAAATGCGTTTTATTTTGTGTTATAAATTAATAAATATTGTTAATAATTTTTTATTTGTAATTTTATTATTGTTTGTAACATAACATACAATGACCCCAGCAGTCCCGATATAATTTTTAAAGGCGACGCTGCTGGGCCCTACAGTTTCTCCCAAATTTCTCCCAATTAGTAATAATAATACAGCATCATTACAACCTATGAGAAATTTGACAAATTTGAATAATTTTGATTCTCTAAGGCATCATTTATCTATTTTTTAATTGATTTGTTTTTTTGTAATTCTCTGTAGTAATAATTTACTATAGATAATTAAACCATATAATTTATGCCAAGGTATTTTTCGGATACATGATGGTAAATATTCGGGAATGGTATTATGAAACTCCCTATAAAAATTACATAATGGTCAGAAGTTCTTATAACCTTCCTAAAGTTATGACATTAGGTATAACTTAATTCAATATATGATAACTAGTGTCAAGGACTTAGCATTTATGAAAATGTCCAAAAAACTGTCTGTTCCTTCGGTTGGGAAATGATATTTCATATATCAAGTTCAGTATAAATAATATCTTTACCAAGATGAGGAGGATAAAAAGTTTCACTTAGAGCTCACGTACAAGTAGCAAATTAAAACCATAACAGTTAATTTTAAAAAAAATATTTATTTCATTAAAAATAAACTTTCCTACTTACAATTGCTATAGTTAACCACAAATTTGGCCACATATTTCCTTTATCACGTTAAGTAAAAGATCAAAACTCACGTTAAAGCCAAAATGGGTAATTCATTAACAATTTAAACAACACGAAGAAATTTTAATTTAAAAACCAGAACGTGAGTTTAACATTTATTCAAGCCATAAAACTGACAATAAAACCTTTCAAATAAAATAGCAGTGATGATTAACCACAATTTAATTGTGAAAAACAAACAAAATTTTATTGCACAGGTGCCAACAATTAAAACAAAAAGAAATGAATATTCCAACCGTTATTATTATTATTATTATTATTATTATTATTATTATTATTATTATTATTATTATTATTATTATTATTATTATTATTTATTATTATTATTATTATTATTATTATTATTATTATTATTATTATTATTATTATTATTATTATTATTATTATTATTATTATTATTATTATTATTATTGAATTAAAAAGATAGTTTGAAGATTATAATTCAGTAAAATATCACGAATTTTCGGCACTGCCTTTTTCAAGTGAATTTGATCATTATTACATTAAATAATTATTGTTGGAGGATAATAAATTTATTGGTTTAATTATATTCTATTTATATTTTATTTTAATTACCCAAAAAATATATTTCCTATTATTTTAAAATTTTAAATTCTATGATTTAATTAAATTTTTAATTCTTTAATAAAAAAAACATTTTTTATATTTTAAATTTTAAATATTTTTTTTAATTTTAAAATTTAAATCTAATTAAATATTAATTTGAGTATTTCCTTAGTTGAAGGTTGATGGATGGTTTAAGTTTTTTCATGTNTCAATATATTATAACTAGTGTCAAGGACTTAGCATTTATGAAAATGTCCAAAAAACTGTCTGTTCCTTCGGTTGGGAAATGATATTTCATATATCAAGTTCAGTATAAATAATATCTTTACCAAGATGAGGAGGATAAAAAGTTTCACTTAGAGCTCACGTACAAGTAGCAAATTATTATTATTATTATTATTATTGATTATGTTGTTATGTTGTTTATGTTTATGTTTATGTTTAGATTAACTGAAACAAAAGAAAAATTATTTTATTTTTCAAGTTAACAAGTAATTTATTATTTATATTTTTGTTTTAATCTGCCAGAAGATAACGTGTAAAATATTCTACAACATGAGCTGTGAACTGGGCAATTAAAATACCAGTGAGATGTTGAAATTCGCGCCGCTGTCAAATTAATTCGAAATTAAAAAGAATTCTGCAAGGATTCTCGTGTTAACTGGACCAAAAGTTATCTAGCCCGTGTGATGGGTTTATGCCAACTATTTATAATTGGTTTGGATTTTTCTGTTGCCATCTGGTAAATAAATTATCACTTCAGCCTCTACATTTATCATCCCACCGTGGCATTACGCATGTATTTGATATGATATCCCAGATTTCACTTACATTTGTTTGAATCAATCTTGTGACAGTAACCCAGACCACGGATCTTAATATTATTATTTTGATGTGATCTATTTGTTGACTCTAATGATGCCTGTGGCTTTTTATTAAAGGTGCAAAATAGAATTTTAATAATAATAATAATAATAATAATAATAATAATAATAATAATAATAATAATAATAATAATAATAATAATAATAATAATAATAATAATAATAATTAATAATAATAATAACTTAAAATAAATAATTAATATTAACATTATATTTTTTGTTTTTAAAAAGCTTGGCTATGAATCAGTAAATATATCGATGTTTTTGATATACACGAATTTTCGGCACTGCCTTTTTTAAGTGAATATTCACAAGTGAATTCAAGCTTTTTAATAATTACAATGGAAAAAAAGAAATAAGTGGTAAATTTTTTATTTTTATTATTATTATTAATTATTATTATTATTAATTATTATTATTATTATTATTATTATTATTATTATTATTATTATTATTATTATTATTATTATTATTATTATTATTATTATTATTAATTTAATTGACTTACATAAATTAGTTTCATTGGTAAAAACAGTAAGAAATATTGTATAAAATTTATTCAAGGAATGTCATAAAACCTCCGTAAATGATGGACGTATAATATATATAAATAATTAATTTGTCAATATATAAAAAATAATAAAAATACCGAAATTGAATGGTAAAAAATAATAACATAGAAAATCAATAAGGAAATGGAGAATCCCAATTTGCAATTGATAAAGGGGTGGATTTAATCTCGCAGAAATGTGTAATAAATTGATTATTATTGGTAAATAAGTATAATAAATAGAAATAGAAAACAAATTTATTATTTGAAAATTTCCCGGAACAGCTGGCACCAATTTTCACAGAGTGCTGAATAACGGTTTGCAGTTGCGATCAATATTAGCACCGATATCCCAGCAGTTGGCAAGCGGTGTCCATGTGTCATTATTAGGGGGTTTTATTCATTTTAATTAATTATTATGTTTATTTACAATAAATATCGAATGTCTTACCCAAGGGGAATCCTTACGGTCAATAACATGCAGTTTCATCACGTACAATTTATTCAAAAATCTCATTTAATCAAAAAACAAAAGTGTGAAATGCAGCATGTAATTATATTGCAATGATTATTATTATCAACAAATTCTGGCCAATCGTTATTTCAGGGGCTGTTGCAATTAGAGGGGGATTAGGGATATTTTGTTTGTAATTAAACAGTCCAAAAGGGATTTCATTGATCTGAAACGAAAATTGAGTGTGAAACCTAAAAGAACTTTGAGTGAGAACTATTCAATAAATTGGCTTTCCGACCGTGCTAATTTTCTTTCATTTTCACCGACAATGGGAGGGATTTATTTATAGTGTCAAGGCAGTTCGTGTCTCACTTTGCTACTAGTTCAAGGGTTATAATAAATATGTTAGAAATTAATTAAAACAAATACCATCCATTATTTATTAAATTATTAAAATAGAAATAATTTTAAAAATAATCAAAGAACGAAGGCAAAGTTTTTAGAATAGAAAATCGTCAGTTAAGTATATTAAAATATATTATTGTTATAAATTTCGACAGTTTAACAGTCTTCTTCAGAATCGTATTAATCACAACTAAATAAAAATAAGAATATTCAAACAAGTTAACAGCTATTAATCGTAATCAAATTGTATCAAATTAAAAGATATTTTAATAAAATTTTGAAAAACACTTTTTAATCATTTAAAAAATATTTAAAATTTTTTTTAAATTTTAAAATAGTTAACATTCTCTTACAAAAATCTTTTTTAAAATTAATATAAAAAATTTATTTTAATTTTAAAATACAAAAAATTTCAAAAAATTATTTTTATGTTTTTTATTTATTTTATCTTTCATCTTTTCCCCTTATTTGTATAAACCAATTGCATTGTTTATCGTTTTTCACATAAATAATCGTCTGACAGTGTCACTAAGCTCATCAAGCAGTCATCACTATTTAGGGCTATAAAACCACCGAAACATAATGTCACTTTTACATTCTCGCCATATTTAGTTACATACATTTACAATATGGAACCCTAGAAAAATTTGAAATACGTATCGTATAAGATAACTTTTAAACCGCATAAAAACCTTACTAAAAATGACTTGACTATATAAAGGTAAAAAGCAATCATGTATAAAAAATACTTTTGTATATTAATATTTTGGAAAAATATTTACATAGAAATATAGATTTTAACTGTTGTATATTTTAAGATACGAGGGGTATTTAAGTATTTCAATAGCATTGGATGATTGTAATTAATTAAATAAAATCGAATGGTTTTTCGTTATCGAGTGACTAACTGAATAAAATAGAGTTGTAAAGTATTATTCTTCCTTGGTATTGATGAGAGCCAAATAAACTCGAAACAAGCTTGCCATTAGAAATCGCATTGAATATCACTTTTGAACTGAATTTTATTCTACCAATTTTATTTTACCAATTTAAATAAATATACAAAAAAAATCGTGAAAATTCATTATTTTCATTTGCCAATCAAAACAGTTTTGGGCCTTTGGAAAGATTTTCTCCTTTTCTTACTCCAATTTTTTTTCTATAGAAAATTTTCCTATTCAAATAAAACTAAATATGATTTTCTGTACTATTTCATGAATATGGCGAAAGTGTAAGTCAGCTTTTACTGAACAATATCTTCATCCGTTCAAGTGTCATTTCATGCGGCAAGTGTTACTCATTATACCATTCAAGCATCAGTCTCATTCATAATTATTATTCATCAATTTTTTGAAATTTTTCTAACGTTGGTGATAACTAAAATCTTTGTAGAAATCTGTTTCGGTTTCACGACTTGTATAGAAGCCAGTGATGCGTTACATCGAGAATTGCGCGCTGTGTTATCATTGCAGCAGCACAAGACGTTGTTACTGTATAATTTTATTAAAAAAACTGAAAATTATTAATAAATAAAAATCATCATTTAAAAAAATACATATATGTATTATAAGAACTTTTTTTCCGATTTCACCACTGATTTTTTTTTCCATTGAGTTTATTAAAAAGAGCTTGAAGACTATATATATATATATATTTAGTTATTTTTAATATTTTTTATTTTTATTTTTTGTTTATTTATTACAAAGAAAAATGACCAGTGGCAATTCAATTTACTTTTTAATTAATTTTAAATTTAAGTTTTTTCATTTTAAAAACAATAAAGTACACGAGGCTCCGAGAGCCTGAATAGCACTTTTGTCTTCGGTCACTAAAACCGTCGATGGTACATAATAATATTACCATTTTCATTAAATAGGATGTGCTAGTGTACAGATATGATGGGCGATCTTTTGTGACATTAAACTTATGACACGTAAAAACAAAGGAAAATACAAAATCTCCATTATTACATATAGCTAAGGTACACTTGCCTAATGATGGCGTTATATTATTATGATAAATCCTTATAAAAGTCGTGAACAGCTACCGAATGTCCGGAATTCTTCATTTCTTGAAAATATGATACCAACTTCCTTTTCCTTTTTGTGTCATTATCTGATCAACTATCTTTTTGGTTTTTTTAAAAATATTTGTATGTGACTTATTAATAATTGTATAAAATTTGGTATATTTCTGGTCTACTGCATCACAGATCTGTTAAAATTCATTTAAAATCAAGATTAAAAATCATGATTATAATGTTCTTGTTGCTTGTCACCAGATATCCCTTTGGTGAAATATCTTTGTGAGATTTTAGTAGTGTCCTAAAACGAAAAATCTAATAATAAAGTTCAATACCATAAATATCTATATAATTCTTTTCAAATTCCCATTACTCTAAAGATTATTTACGTCGAGAAAAAAAGAATTTTGTGTTTTTATTGATTTTTTACCTCATTTTTATACCTATCCTGTTGAACCCAACACTTGTTTAACATTTAATTTATACTGCTACCAAAAAACCACCATTTTGTGATAGCTGATGACTGACACGGGAATGTTTGTGTGTGCAACAAAACGGAGTAAATATGTATGTAATCTGTATCAATAAAATCGCTTAAACTAATATGAAAATTATTGAATTATTAGATTATATATATTAATTTCTCAAAATTTCAAAAATATTATTTTTTTATATATTTTTTGTATATATATATATATAATTGAAAATCCATTCGAAAAAAGTTAGACAGAGAATATTTTTTATTTCTTTGAAAGACGTCGGCAATTTGTTGAAACAAAGGCGCTGACAACATAAAAAACATTAGAGTAAAGATATCACAATTGTTGTCAAACCCGTGGCAACTGACAAACTGACAGAATTCATTGTTCTTCGCGTCGCCCAACTGCCTCCTAAAATGTAAATATTAATGTAAAGTGTTTCAATTAATCTAATTGTTTATATTTTTTTTCAATTTGACTAGATTTAAACAAAAAATATTATGAAAAATAATTTTTAAACGAGTTCAAAAATGAATCTATATATATATATATATATATATATATATATATATATATATATATATATATATATATATATATATATATATATATATATTATAAGAACTTTTATTTCTTCCAATTTCACCACTGATTATTTTATCCATTGAATTTATTAAAAGGAGAGCTTGAAAACTATAAATCAGTAATATATCGATGTTTGTTGATACTCACGAATTTTCGGCACTGCCTTTTTCAAGTGAATTATAGAAAATAGAAAAAGGCAGTGCCGAAAATTCGTGAGTATCAACAGTTCAGTTAAAGTTTTAAATTTAGTAAAAAGTTATCTTTTATTTGTTTTGTGGCCGGGATAATATTACCAATCAGGTAAAATATGAATAAATATTTAATATAAAATGGAAATTTAAAACTGATATAAATTGTCATAAATGCTTAAATTTAAAAATTAATAAAAAAAAGTTTTATTATAATTTAATTTTTAATTAAAAAATGTTTGTTTGGATATGAATCTTTGTTGAATAAACTTATCATTAATCTTCTTAAATTTGTTTAAATAATTCTGTTATGAAATATCTATTGGTTACAACTTATTAGAAAGCCTTAAATATTTATTATATAATGGACATAGTTAACACTAGATAATAATTCTAACATTAATTATGCTAAAATGCATCTAACACATTTCATTATATATAAAAAGGGAAGCGTAAATATGTCACAAGTTTTCACTGCGTGTCGGAGTTTCTTATCTTTTATACAATTTGGATGGCCATTCCATAGGAAGAGTATTTTGAAATGTTCAACGTTGTCAACTACTTTAATTGTATTGGGTCACTTTCTTTACCATGACTGAACATGACTTGGTCACGAAATGATAAAACCAACCATACAGATATCGTTAACATATCGTTTAAATCATTCGTTTCCAAAGTGACTTTTATGGACCATCAAGAGCAGAGGTGAGCTATGAAATTTTTAACAAGGGGCTTGTTCTTTTTTCCCTCGAGAATTGTATGAACTAGTGCCCTAGTAATGTGTCACTGCGATTGACATGTAATAAAACAAAATAATGTTAATTAAATGGTTTATTTTACACAAAAATCGTCGCTTTACAAATGTATGTAATGAAAATGATTTCAAGGTATTATATTTTCTTTTTGAAAAATAGTTACCAAGAAGAACAAAGGACTCGCAAATCATAGAATAATTTAACAGAGGGCTCGCGCGAACCCCCACGACCCTCATATAGCTTACCACTGATCAGGAGTAGAAATAAAATTGAAAGGTGATGAATTCATAAATATTAAATATTCTAGAGTCAAATATTTACTGGAACCGAGAATATATGGGAATAAAGAAACTTAACATCGTCCGACAAGACACTATTCAATACTTAATGATAAAACTGTCATTTTGTTTCTGTTTTTCTCGAATTCTTTATATATTTTCTGACTGGTTTTCTGCAGACATTTCCTTTATTTCCATTGCGACATGGATTTAATACTCTTATGTGACACAAATTTCCTACTGTCTTTATCAAGTATTGTGAAAATATAAACTTTTGATATATAGTCGTAATGTAAATAAATGAAATATGTATGAGCAAAATCGCCATCTTCCGATTTGGTACTTAACCAATACCTCTTCACCCTGGCCCGAATTTGTACCTTTTGTGACGATATTTCTATCATCTAGAAAACAACAGTGACCAAAAATAAACAATTACAAATAAGGACTATATGCAAATGATAGTATGAAACTATTAGTAAATAAATAAAAATAATAAAAAAAGAATTCCAACATACCCATAGAATATATCAATTCCGTTCCTGTATTGAAATAATGAATTGACATGTCTGATTCCAACTCTAAACCATCTAATAAAGTAACTAAAAGTTGAGCTTTGACTATATACATTGTCCTTGGTTGTAGGTTTGTAAGGATTAATGAATTGGCATCCTTAATAATGACATAAATGTAAATACAAATAAATGCAAATGCAAATAAAAGTCTCTCAATTACAATAGATATTGGGGGAAAATCACATTTGAACTTTGTGGCAACTTGTTAACATATATGTTACCTAATCATTTCCAAATTTAATAACTTTGTAGTTTGTATTTGTGTGTATTCCTCTACATTTTCATGTTCAAGGCAACTTATGAAATCCTGTGAAAATTATTTATTCAAAATAGGTTAGTCATTTATTTTAATAATTAAAGTTTTAATGTTTTGAATGTTTTAAAAATACATTAAACTAACTGTTGCACCCGGCTTGGCCCGAGTTTACAGTTCTTATAATAATTCATTTAAATTAATTTTTTTTATTTTAGATATTTTAACATAATCTCTGACGCTTGAATTTATCTTCTAAATAAAATATCATTTTTTAAACATTCAAAAAACACAAACAATCGAAAAATATAATCACTACTCAAACAATCAGAAAATACATGCACAAACAATGCATAGCAATACACAAACAATGCATAGCAACACACAAACAATGCATAGCAATACACAAACAATGCATAGCAATACACAAACAATGCATAGCAATACACAAACAATGCATAGCAACACACAAACAATGCATAGCAATACACAAACAATGCATAGCAACACACAAACAATGCATAGCAATACACAAACAATACAGATACACTTCAGGCATTAACACACAATAAAAATAAATTATTCACTCCATTTTCTAAATTTCATTTCATTTGTTTGTTTTTCTATTTTTTTATTGGTTTAAATATTATTATTTGATTTACGAATTCTATCAGCTTCTCGTAATTGTTGTCTTCTTTCTTCTGGCATCTCTAATTTTAGTATTTTTCTTTTTCCGTTCTCAGATATTACCTGTATTATAAAAATGAAAGTTTATCTGTTACTTATCCTTCCTATGTTTAATCTGGTATATTATATCAATTATACATTTATGTATAATATGGACAGACAAAAAAACATACAAACTTTCATTCTTATAATATAGATTTTTGTTTTATTTAATATAACGAGTAAAACAGACAGCAATTGCACCACCTTCTATGATTCACGAGAAAGGCTTTCGATGGACATGGAATAAACGCAAACTTGTTCCAATTGTTACCGGAGACAAGAAAACATATCCTCATAGGCAATCTAATGAAAAACTCAATATATTTGTGAAAGCTTCAGCCTAGCCTTGCATAAACTTACTTTTTGCACCGATATTTTAAATAGAAAAATACCAAATGTTTATATCTGAATATCGCATCATTATTTTGTTATTTTATGTTTATAAAAACTTTATTATTGCATAGATTTGACAATGTCAACAGTTGTGGCTTGTAGGAAATGCACAGTGGCTAGCTCATACTCAGGCACAATTCCCTCGGTAAACTAAAAAAGTCATAAAATTTTTTTTTTTTGAAAATTTATTCTTCTTATTCAAAATGGTTGATGTTTTAAAACAAATGACCTTGATATTTTTTATAATGAACTCCATGAAGCAATAATAAAAAATAATAATAGAAAAAACCTTAAAATTCATTTAAAAGACCATAGATGAACATGCAATAGGGACTTCCGTATCTTCGGGGATCGGTTCCCGAGTCAAATGAAAAATAGATAGATTACAAATGGTAAAATATTTTAACTATTAATGCGTTGAAGCCAGTAAGAATGTGGATCAAATGATTACATATGGTTTCAAGACCTTATTGAGACTTTTAATACCTTAAATAACAGAAACCGCGATACAATAGAGACTTACTCAAAAACCATTTGAGAAAAAACTAACCGTAAAGCATAGATTTTAAAACTCTATATCTCATTCTTTTACATTCTCTCAATTAAAATTTCAATATGTGTGCTTAATGCTATGAAATATTTAATATTACACAAAATCACCTAGTAAAAATTACTTTGAAAGGAACATTTTATTAATATTTTGAAAGAAATTTTGAATATATTATTAAAATTGAAAATTTTCAAAAAAGTTAATTATAGGCCCTTCGATCGATCTGAAATTTTGAAAGAATGCATTGTTCTTGACGAAGAATATATCTGCCAAAATTCAACACGATCCGATCACAGGATTCATCGCAAGATTTCCGTGACTCATACAAACATTTAAACATACATACAAAGTGAAGTTAGTAGAGTTGAATAATAAAAAAAATGCTTAAAAGTCACCAATATTAAAACATTCATTATACATTCTGTATAATAATCATATATGGATTAGAGTCCCTATCTCTTCAGGTTCATATGATTAGAAAATGCTTAGAATCATATAAAGGCGTTTCATACATTCAAACAAAGCAAAATACTTATTACAATCTCGCGTACAAGTGCAAAATAAAACGAAAGTTCAATTAGGCGAGAATTTATATTTGATTTCCAAGTTCGTCAACAGTTATCAATGGACGGAATAAAATATCATCAGGTTCTCAGTGAAAGAAGAATAGGAAGCCTAAAACGTCACCTTGCAATAGTGAAAAGGGGAAAACTCCATGATTCACCGCCATTGACAGACTATGATTCGCCGCTGGGAACAAAATCCAATTTACTCGTTGTCATTATTCTCTGAATAAATTACAACAAATTGCCTATTGAAACGGGTTTTGCTGATAGCATCAATTTTTTAATTGTCGAATCGTGGATAAAATGCGCCAAGGAGAATATGGGAGAGTTTGAGGAGCAATTTTGATTTCTTATTTCGTTTTTTCACCGATAAACTAGAATGAGTAGTCAGTAATCCTATTGTAGAAACTGATGTAATTGCCGGTTTCATTATTATTATTATTATGGACATTCATCAGCTGGTAAATGGGATTTAATATAAATTAATAAATAAATATGGGAAATATGCTTAATTCATGAGATTAGCTACTTTTGTTCCTGACAGTTGCTGATATTGTAAATAACAAATTCATGATTATTATTTATATAACATTCATTCTGTATTTTCCCCTACTTACTATACAGTTACATTTTTTATAATAATAATAATTATTATTATTTATTATTATTATTATTATTATTATTATTATTATTATTATTATTATTATTATTATTATTATTATTATTATTATTATTATTATTATTATTATTATTATTATTATTAAATGATGATTGCTTGGTAGCAGCATTTATTATTTAAAACCATAAAATGATAATTTAAGCATTTTGCTGCAAATAATGTATTTAATGAAAGAATTTTCGACTATACGATAGTCCTCATTAAATACATTATTTGCAGCAAAAGGCTTAAATTATCATTTTATTGTATTATTATTATTATTATTATTATTATTATTATTATTATTATTATTATTATTATTATTATTATTATTATTATTATTATTATTATTATTAATTATTATTATTACTATTATTATTACTATTATTATTGTTAATAATTAACCAGTTCAATACTACAAATGCTATAAATAAATAATTATAAAAATAATTGCTAATCCGGCTGATGTTAGTAGGTAGATGTGAGCCCCTTACGCCACCATTAGTTACCGCGCACTGGTTATCAAAAGAGCCCCCATACCCCTACCCCTTCATTTTGTTTTCAAGGACAAGTTGATTTTTAAAATTTTATTTTTTATTGATTCTTAAGTGCATTTATTGATTAAAAGTGCAAATATTGATTTAAAAGTGAATTTTTACTTTTTTTGTTTTATCTCACTGTATCGTGGGAGTTTGAGATTTTTTAAAATATTATTTCGACTAAAATATTATTTCACCTACATCTTTGCTGACTCTGTTATAACATTGATATTTCGATTTTTTTAATTACAAATGCTTTAATAATTTAATTTTAACCGGTATTTTAATTTCTTAATGGTAGGAAGTGAAAGGTTTATATTATTATTATTATTATTATTATTATTATTATTATTATTATTATTATTATTATTATTATTATTATTATTATTATTATTATTATTATTATTATTATTATATTATAATTATTAATATTTTATTTTTAAAGAATACTTTTAATTTTAGGTGGTTGTTCATTTTTTAAAAAAATATGAAAAATATTAAATTTATATACGCAAAGTGTTAGTGAGAAATATCAAATAATAGCAAAATGGAGGATGAGTGAGGAGATTAGGAGATCAAATATTCCATCACAATTACATCATAACATTTATGCGAGAAAAATCAACAAAGAATTCTCCACAAACGAAGAAAATTCAAATATATAATATTTAAAAATTCCATTAGTTACCACTGAAAATCGTTGAAATATTAAAACAAAATTCCTGATTAAAATTTAAATGATTCTCCCTACGACACAATCGGAAAACTCCCTAGTGGGTAAAAAGTACTTTCCGAACGTCATTATCAATTCACTGATCCACCGAAATATTCCTTAAACATGAATTAATAAATAAAATATTTTCGGGAAATTTTCTTTGGTTATGTGTAATATGAGATTATAATTTATATATCAACATTTTCCGATGGATTATATTTTTTTCCAGGAAAAATATTCGCTTTTTGGAGTCCTGAGATTGTCGGGAGAAATGAATTGAATTGGCTTGGAAATGAAATTGTCTTGAATTATGTTAGTAAGTGAAATATTTTGTCTTTAGTCATGGTTGACATATTTTATTTCTGTATATAAAACATGCAAATATATTATTTTATTTCATTATTTCAATGATTCCCGAACATGAGCACTCTCAAATAACGATAAAGGTCTCGAAGAATTTTTATTAAGTGAATTTAATTGAATTAAATAATGAAATAAATTTGAATTATAAGAAAGAGCTACTCAAACATGCGCTTAACGATATATTTCGACAACTTCATTTTCACCATCAGATTGGATAGATTTAAATATTTTTTTTAATTTTATAATATTTTTTTTAATTTTATTATATTTTTTTAATTTTATTATTTTAAATATTTTTTAAAAATTATATTTTGGCAGTGTAAAATAATTTTAATTTTAACCACCAATCTAAAAATATTTAAATGCCAATTTAACCATTGAATAGACAGACAGACAACAACAACAATCCTCATATCCTCAATTTAACATTGAAACTATTTGAGAATATATTAGGATATATCAGAGATTTTTATACATTAATTTTCCGATCCAATGATTTTATCAACAACATTCTACATTTCAAAACTCCTTATAAGTAGTATTTTATATGAATAATATTTTCTCATTCTGTCCACCAATGTATTTAAATTTAAAAGAAATCTTAATAAAATAATTATCATTACTTTGTTTATAACTTTGACATTGGATTTCGAGGAATCCATTATTGGGACTATGCCACTGTATGTAGCATATACACTCTGTTTGATCGGCTCATTGAGACGGGGGCCCCATATTATCCTGTATCGGGAATGGTAAATATCTTCATGGCGTACCATAATTGATATTGGATGTCTCCAAGACAATTCGTAAGTTTTACTCGTGGGATTTAAGTAGTCTGCTCGTCAGATTTTCCGGCTGAGAAGGTATAAGGGTTACTAAACAAAGAATAAATTTGATTATAATCGAATTGTTGAAATTATGAAATTTTACAATAATCAGCACATTTCGGAGGTTCAGATGCTTCAGAACTGACAATGTTTGTACAAGAGGGTACGCAGAAATACCCTTCGATTTGGATCGGCTTCGACAAATGATGCTTTTTGTAGATCTTCAGAGAAATTATTTCAATTTGGATATGATATTGGCAGTTGAAATAAAGATTTTCAATTGTGAGAAGATCGCTCTATTAAAATATATTTAAATTGAACAAAACAATTTAAAATATCGACATTACTAAAAAATACAAAATTTTGCATCATTAAAACAATAATAATATTATAATAGCAAGAAATGGTGATTTCCGACAACAATATAAAATAAATGTGAAATAAAATAAAAATTTTCACATTATAAAACATACTTACATTACCTTTTAATAGTTGTTTAAATAATAATAATAATTACAATAATAATAATTACAATAATAATAATAATAATAATAATAATAATAATAATAATAATAATAATAATAATAATAATAATAATAATAATAATAATAATAATAATAATGGATTGAAAAAGGAATTTTTTTTCATTTTTATTGAATATATAATTTGCAACAAGGCTTAAATTATATATATAATTGTTTAACAATAATATTATAAGAACTTTTTTCAATTTTCACGACTGATTTCTTTTCCATTGGCATTGTATTTATTATAAATCTTGACTATGAATCAGTAAATATATCGATGTTTTTTTCATATTCACAAATTTTCGGCACTGCCTTTTTCAAGTGACTTTGATCAAAGTGTGTGTATGTATGTGTGTGGAATGCTGAAATTGAATGATAGCATTGGTCAGAATATTATATAGATTTAATTATAATTCTCCACATATGGGATTTCTTCTTATCGTAATACTATTTGTAAATATTCTTAGTGATACTATTTAAATAATATTAGTGATATTTGGAAATTATTTGAATGAAATAATTGGTTTAAGGCCGTGTTTTGAATAAAATAAAATCTTCCTCTAAAAGCGCCAATTATAGAAATCGGAGTATTGATAATTAATTGGGGTAATACTACTGAATTTCAATATTATTTTCTTAAAATCTAATAATTTCTTTATTCGGAAATTAAATATTATTGCCTTGAAATACTTTAGGAGGCTTGATAAGAAAACTCAAATGAACTTCTTACTTTGAAACAGGAGGTTTCTAAACCAAAGTTGGCAATTCCATCAATAAGTTATATTTAATAGCGCTTGACTTACTTATTTAAGTTAAAATAGCATATCAACCCCATGTGAATTACTTTGAACGATTTCGCCACGCACATATTTGCATGCGTAATTAGTTAATTCAAATATATAATTCTCTAGGTATATGAGTGAGTATGTATGTTTGTTCATAATACAATAAGGCCTTTTAATTTTATGTAATTATTATTATTATTATTATTATTATTATTATTATTATTATTATTATTATTATTATTATTATTATTATTATTATTGTTATTATTATTATGATTGTTTGTATTATTATTTATTATTATTATTATAACATTAATAAACATTCAAGGAAACTTAAAATTATACAAAAAATATAATCATTAAAGAGTTCTGGGATAAAAATAAATTAGACACATGGTAAAGAATATAATTTGAACATACAGACAAGTATATGTTGCAAATTATATATTTGGATGGATAACATATGATATCTAAACAAAAGTCCCTCATTATAATTATATTTTAATAACTCTGGTCTTATATTGAGCAGGTTTGCTTCATTTAAATAATTATTTATAGACATTATATATATATATATATATATAAATGTAATAATCATACTTTTGATTCGATGGTTCTCGTATTTCTATGTTGTTCACTTATTTGGTTATCCAGGGGATCTATACAAATTTTCGGGGTAAAACTGACCCGATACAATGGAGATAAATCTAGAAAATTATCAATTTATATTATATTAATTATAGAAAAAAATTTAATTTCCCGCCCTAAGATTATTTTAATAAACAAATAAAATTATATAATAAATAACTAATGTTTACTGGTAAATTATTTATTGTTATTACTAATAAAACTATTAATTGTCAATGTAATCTTTATCTGGCGCATTAACTTATCAACGGCTGACATTTTCTATGTAATAAATCAAATTTAGCCCCTTATTATCCGGGGAGGGGTCAACATGAGTCAAACTCAGATGAGTTGTTTCAAACGGTTTCCAATCTCCTGAAAGTGACTCATTCCTTTCCAGAACGGGCGAAGCGGTGAGCCGTTGTCCTGTCGTATCTTTCATTTTATTTGGACACATCGTATTGGCAAATAATATTTCAATTTAAGGAATTAAAATTACCTTTATTATCGTTTATTTTTATGTCCAAGCTCGTCTCACCGTTTTTATATATAGGATTCGATAGATGGACACTGACATCATTATGCCGCAATACGGAGCTGTTTTTGCAATCTAAATTACAAATTTTTATTTATTTAGATTTTGAAATTCATCATCATCATCATCATCATCCAGCAGTCAAGGTGAATTAGCCTGCTGATTGCCTTCAACATTATTTGGGATTTTTTTCGATATCGCACTGATTCCGTAACTATTGATGGATGCTTTCACTACTATTAATCAACAATACTTTTCTCATTTTCTATTTGCGTCTTTTGATAACAAATATAATCATTCAAAATAATGTCAAGATGGTGCTACTTTTTCGCGCTTTACCGACAAATTCTTTGTCATAGTGTCCTCAGTGGCGTTACTAGGTCATGTGTAACAAAGAGTAAGTAACCATTATTGCCCTTTCATTTATCAGATTAGGGTTAGAATTTTTTTCAAATTTCACCACTGATTTCTTTTCTATTGATATTGTATTTATTAGAATGCTTGATTATGAATCAATAAATATATCGATGTTCTTGATATTCACAAATTGTCGGCACTGCCTTGTTCAAGTGATACCAATTTAATAATTTTTTTTGACTAAATATTAAGAAATGTTCATTATTAAAATTTCGTATCAACTATTGTCAATTTATATCAAAACTTTGCATCAATCAATTGGGATGTGTATATTATACATATATGAAGGTTGTCTAATGCCTCCTGTTGCTGCTTATTCATAAACTGTTGTGTAAATGAATCAGATTCATACCGAGGCCTGACTTAAGCTTACATCTCGTATGAAACAAAAAAAACATGCAAAAATCTTCGAAAAACTCTTTTCTCCTGCTTGTTGTAGATTATCTGACATGAACACTGAGCCATGTTAACTGAACTTTTCGGTGAGAAATTAATAAAAAGAGCAGTTATCGTTAGGCTACCTTCTACTGCTTCTCAGAAGTTAATGGCCTTCTTAAAGATAGCTAATCTTCAGATGCATGAGATCGTGAGGCAGACTCGGGCATTAATAGTGGGCAGTTCCGAGAAACATTCTTGCGGTAAAAAGTCAAAATGTGCAATCTGTGGAATAACTTTCATATTTATTTTTAATTTGGAGAGATTAGAACTGATTAGAATGTTTAATTTTAACTTTTTCAAATTTCACACAAAAAGTTGCGCACTGTAGAGTAGAAAAAACGGTGCAAAAGACATAACTGGTAAATATTTTATATTAACATGCAAATAAGCTTATACGCCGGATATTTAGAAAAGGAAGCTGAGAAACATCTAGACGCAAAACTTGACTTTTGAAATTAGTGGGAAAGGATACCTTATCCTAGGGTAGCTTATTTGATTAAATAAATAAAAAAATAGGAAAAGTTGACTCTTGACCATTCAAGTCTGAACTCGGGTGACCCAAAATCTGAGTTTCGTTTCCCTACGATAAAGTGTTAAAGAATTTTGAATTATTTTTCAAGCAATATGGCACATTTCTTTGTCTTATGACCTTGACCTACTTAGTGACTCGTACCAATGACGCATTGCTCTTTTATGACTCACATCTCGACAATACGTGGCATTTTTCGAAATTTTTTAAAACTAAAGGATTTTTAACCTTCAATAGTCATAACGTATATCATAATCCTATCAAATCGTATGACCCAATTTCATAACGTATCGAACTACGGTTCAATAGTTAAAATTAATTTAAAATTAACTGATCACGCATCGCTGATCAGGAGGTTTTTCAAAGAATTATCAACGGCTACTCATTGAACCAAAAATAATAGTCAATGACAAACCGAGCAAATGTAACGAATTTCACAACCGAAATCCGATGATTGATGCGTTAATATAACTCAATGCGTACCGTACTTCCTTGATGTCGGTTTCATTGCTTTCAGATGTTCAGAATAGGGAATAAATTAATTAATTAATTATCTCGTTGTCATTTATCTTTCAATCTGAATCATTAAACTTGTTTTTCGTTGTTTAAATCAGTGATAACAAATTCATCAATTTTTCATAGAAAAACAACCAATAAATTTAATTAAATATAAATTATAATTTTTTTTAAAAATTTTTGTTTTAATTGATGAATTATTATCGATTGATTTTTAATTTCATAAAGTTGTTTATCGTTGATAATGAAGACTACAAATGACCCGAATTGGGAATTGTAAGAATTAGATTTTAAAAATATTAAAATTATTTAAGTTAAATCGAGTCCCAGGGGAAAATTCTTACATTTTGGGTAAATAAAATAATCTTTATCTACAATTATTTTCACATTGTTGAACATATTTTATATAAATTTGAATAGCTTACATTTTTTTTTGAAAGAAGCCACAAAAATAATATTTATTTTACTGTATTTTTATTATAAATTATCGTTATTTGACATTATTTACTATTGGTCAATCCTGATGTTAATTCGCGTCTGTGTGCGCGTTAGATTATGCTTCGAAAGAAGATGATGCTCAATACAAGAGCGAGTTTATCAGAGCCAACATGTTCCTTTCGACATTTAAACCACTATGGATAATAAACATACAAATCATATCCCCTCCTAGTGGTGTTTTAAAAATTAATCAAATTTATATTTCAATGCTCTTTGAGGTTTTATGATTGAAAATTTATTTTTAATTATATTAAATTTATTAACTAAAATATTTTTTTCATATAGATATGCGCATTCGGGTATTTTTACTGAAATGGCCTCAATAGAAATGAGATAAAAATTTTTTAAAAAATTTAAAATAAAATACTTGTCGCTGATCCCTGATAATCTTGATTAAAAATTTCTTCTAATCGGCCGTGAGTCAATGATGGAGTTGATAGGAATAAGGTCGAAGGTTCTGATACCAATGTTTCATCACCATTCCAGTAAACCTTCGTTAATACCTATTTATTAAAATATGGAGTGAAAAATAGAACAGAAATGTTTCTTAAGTGAGAGAGGGGGGGGAGATTGCATTGATTATATAATCATATGATTATATGAATATAAGCAAAATAATATATATTTTTGTTTTTTTCTTTTAATTTGTCATTTGACTTAGGGGCAACATTACCATTTATTTGCGTTAGGGTTAGGTGCAAAATTTTGAAAAATAATCATTTTTGGAAAATAAATATAATTATTTTTATTTAATTATTATGAAAATATATAGTGGAGGACATGTGAAGTAAAATTTAATTTTGTGAGTTCTTAAATAAGCCTTATCTTTCATTCTTTCCACATGATTGAACAATATTATTTTTAGATTTGAAAGTTTATATTTTTTCGGAGAGCTCTCAAAAAAAAATTTTACAAATAAATAAAACATTAATTCAACTAGATGAGCTATTTAAAAAGGTTTATTGTCAATTTAATTTTGGATACTTCTCTGTTAAATTGGATAAAACCTCTCCTCTTCCTAG
Source organism: Schmidtea polychroa (assembly GCA_959609185.1). Lineage (NCBI taxonomy): Eukaryota > Metazoa > Platyhelminthes > Tricladida > Dugesiidae > Schmidtea > Schmidtea polychroa. The sequence goes on along the minus strand of CAUHTR010003941.1, from coordinate 10,442 downwards.
TGATAATCCTACAAATCTCATTGGTGTTTATCTCATTGGTGTTTATCTCATTGGATAACCAATAGCTATAAATATATTGGATTGTGATGTCATTAAATACAACACACTAACACCTGAAATTTAATAACGTACTTAATTAAATTTAACACTTAATTTTTGTATTTTAATTATTTATTATTAAAAATAATAACACTCATAAATTTGTCAAAAATATGTTACAACATCCAGTTAAGCGGCTTCATTTTGACATTAAAGGAAGCTATTTCTTAGGTAAGACCTTAAGTGTTGAGTTTTAATCTTTGAATTTAAAACAATCGAAATGTAGAAATTTCTCCTAAAAATCCTTGGGAAAAAAACAAAAAAAAATAACCACATGACAACGCGGCTTTCCTTTTGTTTTAAATAATGACGCATTTTCCACTCCTTTATTCCACAAAATTCAAATTAAATCAGGAAATACAAAAATCAAATTCTTTTTTAATTGACGAAAAAACAAAATTTTAATAATTTTTATAATTAAAAAGGAAATTGTTCAACAAACCGAGCAACGAAACAACGAATCGAACATTCATCAAATAATTTTCTGGTTCAATTAAAATTATAATCTCAATTAATTTTATTTTATTAATAGATTTCGAATGAATATGGTGGAAAATTAATTATTTTTAATTTCAACTGACATTCTTGAAAAACTCCCCGTGGGTACCATTTGATCTTTTAATCGCATTAATTAATTTGCTGTTTTCTGATTTGACAGAATACCGTGAAATGTCAATTACCAATAATTTTATCAAACTAATTACAAAAACGTCTAATAATAATTATAATTAAAAAAAAAATAAATAATAATAATAATAATAATAATAATAATAATAATAATAATAATAATAATAATAATAATAATAACTAGTAATAATTAATTAATAATAATAAAAATTAGTAAAAAGAGAGCTTGAAGGCTATAAATCAGTAATATATCGATGTTTGTTGATACTCGCGAATTTTCGGCACTGCCTTTTCAAGTGAAAAAATAATCAATGGTGAAATTGGAAGAAATAAAAGTTCTTATAATAAAAATTAATTATAAATAATAATAATAATAATAATAATAATAATAATAATTATAATAATAATAATAATAATAGTTATTATTATTATTATTATTATTATTATTATTATTATTATTATTATTATTATTATTATTATGGAGTAATTACATCATGCAATTACGTCAATGTAATTACATTAATGTCTGAAATAGAAATCAAAAGAGAACAGCCAGCGTCTTAGAAGATTTAATTGTCAACAAAAGATGTTAATAATAATTTGATTATAAATTATTAATATTTATATATAAATTTCTGATGAATCTATTTTTGTTTTTTAATAATTAAAAAAAATTACCTCAACTCTGTAGGTTGTGTTGGGTTTGAGATCTTCTAAGACGTAAGTCGTTTTGTCCTAAATTATTATTATTAGTAAAAAAATTTTTATTATTCAGTAAGTAAAAAATAATAAAGCAATTCAAACAAATGTTTCTTTCGTTGAAAGATGTTAAAATGATTAGGAAGAAATGACAATACAAGTTGACAAAGCACTCAAGCTGGGCTGAGGCAAACGAGGAAGTATTGAAACGCCCCCCCCCTTCATTATTCAATAGAAACACCCACCGGCGGTACAGATTGCGTAAATTGAGTCAAAGCAGAAATGGCCTGGCCGTCAGATTGTACATAGCCGTAGTCAATCATCCATTTGACCTGGAATGTCAATCCAATAACAAATGCCATTAAAATACAAAATATCCACCGCATATTCAGAAATGGGAAACACATATTCATCCGATTTCAGCCAACGAATCGCAACGCTAATTTTCCCAGTACTGTAAACTCTTGTCAACAATTCCGAGAGTCCTTTCACTGAGGCCGGATTGTTTGGCCGTTCCACTATTTCTGGGAAAGGAGTCGATGGGATTCCAAATCCTCTGGCGCCGTCGGCAGAAACTGCCGCTAGTCGAAACTGATAAATTTTTCCATGATCAAATTCATTGAGTCTGGCACCGGATTGACTAGTCTAAATTAGTTTGAATTAATTTTTAATTATTTTACACAGCTATATAGAATAAATATAACATTTTCATTTCAAACATTCCCAAAAAAAAATAAAAAAAAAATTTCCCTGTTTGAAAAATTATTATTTTTCAATTTTATATCTTATAAATTTTATTACAACCTTTTTTTGTTTAAATTTTCTTTATTTAATTATTTTTATTATTATTTATTAATAATAATAGTAATATTTCCTTAGTATGATGTTTGTCAAATGAAAAGAAAAAATCATAAAAAATTGGCAGGAAATCTGTCGAGATTCCCTATAAAGTCTAAGAGAAACAACATAATAGATCATCGACATCATTAGACTGCGCGACTCCTATCAATTATCAGTTTTGTCACGAAACCAGAACTGGATTCCTTCTAATAAATACTGCCAAAGAATGATGACTTTTGTAAACAATTTACTTTCAACAAGAAAATCACAAAATCTGAAATGTCATTCAAATTTTCGGGAGAAACGAGCTCGTATTTCCTGTTGTCAATGCGACGCTTCGTTGAAATAAGTGTTGAACCCAATTGGAAATTTCCTTTTGCAACTGAGATTTCCTGAATTCTGAAACTGCTATTTCACCATCTCTTATTATTATTAATATTATTATTATTATTATTATTATTATTATTATTATTATTATTATTATTATTATTATTATTATTATTATTATTATTATTATTATTATTATTATTATTATTATTAATATTATTATTATTATTATTATTATTATTATTATTATTATTATTATTATTATTATTATTATTATTATTATTAATTATTATTATTATTATTATTAATATTAATTATTATTATTATTATTATTATTATTATTATTATTATTATTATTATTATTATTATTATTATTATTATTATTATTATTATTATTATTATTATTATTATTAATATTATTATTATTATTATTATTATTATTATTATTATTATTATTATTATTATTATTATTATTATTATTAATATTATTATTATTATTATTATATTATATTATTATTATTATTATTATTATTATTATTATTATTATTATTATTATTATTATTATTATTATTATTATTATTATTATATTATTATTATTATAAATATTTTTATAAATATTATAAATAAAAATTACAATGATCAGTGTTTGCCATTTATCTGCGTATGATTCATCAAACTTCCTACAGGAGCAAACCCTTGTTTGAAGAATAAAGTAAAGAGGATTTTTCTCATTGATAAAAGTTTTGTATTGGGACATCCATTCAAATTCGATTTCACTGGAATTTGGAATTTTAATGGGAATTAATTGAGCTGGCAGTTCAGGAATCGACTCATTGTAAATGGGCTAGAAAACAGAAAGGTTTGATTGGAAAAATAATTTTTTTGACTTACTTCGACACAGATATTGCTGCATCCGATTTTGCAACATTTGTGTAAGGTATTAAAACATTCTTTGTCTGATTTACATTTAGATAAACATGAAGGTTGTTTGATTGGATTTGTGTCTGATGTCGACTGGGCACTTCCCTGGATGTACATCTAAGGTTTCTTTGAGAAATTTACATCCAGATAAGCAGCCAGGTTCTGAACTCTAAATAATGATTACAGTAATCAAACGCCTTGGTATTGGTTGGATAAACCCATAACTGATAAGGTCTTCAATATGATTTCCTTTGAAGACACTTGGTCGAACAATGGCGATTCATCATTTATTCTTTGCACTATAAACACGACATTTCAGTGACATATACGTGACCATTAGTGACCAGCTAGTGGGAACACAAAAAGGTGGACATCCGACATTCAATTTTTTTATGTTTACTCCCCATGCATTTATAATATATAAATATAATTAGAAATAATTCAGTAAAAATTCTAAACACTTCTTTTCAAAGCAAAAAAATGTGCAGCTATATATAAATAACTGCATAAACATAAAAAAACCCTTAATAAAAAATAACATTCTCCATACAAAAATGAGTATGTAATTACAATATTAAAATTGAAAAGGATTATTTTATAGTTGAAATTTCTTTCAATTTATTCAATATATACTTCGCAGCAAAAGGCTTAAATTATCATTTAATTGTTTAACATTGAATTAATGCTGCTTCCATGTTTCTAACCCTTTAACCGAGATTGTAAAATTACTAGGCAGCGTTCGTCCACTTCACTAGTTCTCAGTAAAGATAATTAATAAAAGATTTTAATAAATCGTCACTATTTGAAATACTAGTTAGTTGTAAGGCGCCCGTTGAAAAATATCAAATACTTTAATTTTATATATTTATTAAGTTATACAAATTTAACGAAGAGCCTCTTGAAAAGCTACATTGTGTATGAATTGTCTCTGGTCATTCAATAAACTACCTTGCTATACACCTTCAATTGAATTGCAACTCTTGATCGGGATAAAGCCACATACAATTGGCCTTGTGAAAGTCCTGGGGTATCCAAATTGATAGGAGCATGACTAATTGATCAAAATTGATCACAAGAAAATGAAAATCTTTTTGATAAAATTTTAAATGTCGTCTAAAAAATATTCCAATATATAAATTATAATAGCGTTACACAGTTAGTCAGTCAGTGATGAATTATAATAGCGTTACACAGTCAGTCAGTGATGAATTATAATAGCGTTACACAGTCAGTCAGTAATTTAATTATAATAGCGTTACACAGTCAGTCAGTAATGAATTATAATAGCGTTACACAGTCAGTCAGTGATGAATTAACTGTTGGTATCCAATAATTCCATTTTATCATCAAATTTAAAAATGTAATCAAAGTTTTTATCACATTCTCCCAATGAACACTGAATGTAATATTGAGCCACCTTAAACTATCAATGAGTTCAAATTTTGATAAGCGAACTTCTAAAACGGGATACGTTTATTATAAAAATGATTTGCATTTGTTTTGGTCAAAGTATTCTCTTCTAAATTCTTCTTAATCGAATTCGTAAAGTTTAAGATACTGAATATCCATTATTTTAATTTGAATTTTAAACTGTATATTTCTGTAACAATATCTAAAAAAGTGGTTAGAACGCAATTAAATTGAAGTATTCTTCCAATATTTATTTAATAATTACAATTTTAAATTCTCTCATTTTTACTGAAAATTTAAACAAATGAGATAGTGGTAATTATTAATATTAATATAACTATTGGTCACAAATATAATTACTTTTATTTAAAATAACATAAAATATTTTAATATAAATTTTTAATATGCAAATTTAATACTAATAGTTAACTAATCACATTTAAACTATATTATTTTTAAATAACAGTTTTGGAACTCCTTACAATATTTTTAATTGGAATGAAAGACATTTTCGAATCAATGAGAGACAAACAACTCAAATCCAGGTAACTAGACCTCTGCCTGAATACACTAATAATGTGTGTATTATGAAATACTATGACAATGACACTATTTTTATTTCTTCACTTGAAGAGCGTAAATTGCATTATTTACATTTTTAAAAGACTGTTTACTAATTATTTAACCCATCAGATCATATTGCACACAACTCACAATGTACAATATATTCTATTTTATAACTATAAATTTTATGGAAAAAAAGAAATTACTTTTTTGAAAATGTTAAATGTGTTACATGTCTTATGCGGGACACTTTCCAGGACCAGCAACTCAAATTCAGGACGTCTGGTCACTTTATCTTATCCCCTTCAATTTTTGTCATATTTTTCAAAATTGTCTAAAACTCATTTATATAAAAACAAGTTCAATTATACATAGCTCCCCAATATCAAAAGAACAGTATGATGCGTTAAGATAATCAAACGCAATACTGAACCGCGCAAACTGCAACTGACGTATGGCAAAGAACACAAAGAAAAGTTAACAACATTTCATAAGTAACATTTTCGTAACAACGCGCATAAGTAATAAAAAAATTCATCCTCCTGCGAACATTTAAAAAGGCTGCACGTCCAAATGCGGAACAGTCCCGCACAATCCAGAACGACTGGTCCCTTAAGAAACACGAATCCTGAATAATTCATAGAAATGGGAAATTCTTTTGTAAAATATATTTTTGAACTTTATAACTAAAATATTGCAACTTTGCATTTATTTATTAACATTAAGTTTTCGGGACATGATTTGTTTTACCGGTAAATAAAAATGTTTCATTTGTTATTGTTTTTGGGAAAACTTTCACTGTTTTTGTGCCTGGAGAATATTAGCCTAGCCATTTGTTAAATGCATTATTTATTATAACAGAGGAGTGCATTAATTAGTATTATACAAAAAGTATTGCAATGGATATAAATGAAAAAGTGAGTCGGCAAAATAATGAAATCGACTCATCTCCTGGTGTTGGTTTTGTTATAATTTTACTGTTTTCCAATGTTCTGCAAATTTTAGAAAAGTTATTTTTAAAAATATTGGAAGCGTCAATATTAAAATGATTTTAAAGTCTTGCAAATTTGGTGACATGTACAATAATAAATGTGAACATTTTGTTCTGATCTCATACATATCGTTATACATGCAATGATTGTAATGCCACATACATTGGAAGGACTGCCCATCATCTCTGTACACGAGTTGAGTGGAAACAGTAATATTATTGAACATTATACAGGCAAGTTGAAATAAGACATTTCTGATTTTAATGTTTTATTTTTTAAACATTATTTCAAACATTATTTGAAACGTATTACTTGTGAGGCCCTGGTGATAAAGTCATTTAGATTAAATTAATTTTACTGGATTCCGTACAAATATGCATATTATTGATATTGAATTTGTTTAGTGCCTAATAATATCCACCGAGCAGTAAAAATATATTTACAAAAATAATTTATTTATGTGAAAAAATTTTGATATTTAACAGTTTATTTGTTTAAATTTGCAAATATTTTCCGGCGTGTTTTTGCAAAAAGAACAAAAGATTTTATCGAAATTTGCAACATCTAACGAATGTAAGAAAACGAATTTATTTTGCATGACTTATCAAGAGTAAGTTCCGGTTCACTTAATTCCGGTAATTTTAGTATCGATTTGTGGATTTCCATAAATTATGTAATTAAATTAATTAAATTAGAAAAAAAAATCATTTATATTTTATTCATATGATATTATTATTAAAAATTTTCACTGACAATTATTTCGTGGAGGAAATAAAAAAAATTTCCACCGTCATTATAATGACCCAGTGTCTTTAATGAAAAACTGAAATTACAGGAAACATTTTGTTTTAATAAGAGTAATATTTCGGAGCATGATATAATCTCATTTGGCTAGAAAACGTGGTTTACCCCCGGGCATAATTTATGGTGGAAATATGTTTGAGATATAAAAACTATGTGTAAAATGAAGAATTTACAATATTTCAATTTTATTAAAATATATTTTTCTCATTGGCTAAAAAATTATTATAAAATTTAACTAAAAAATATTCATAATATTTGAAAATTAAATTATCTTATTATATATTACTTACTAAAAATAATTGAAGCTCACAAAATTGAACGAATACCATAAAATTTACGCATGACTGACTTTTACGATTAGAGGTAACGAAAAAGTGTAGAAAAATCAATAAGAAATTAAAACAAAAAAGAAATAAAAGTTCTTACCGGACATCCTATGTCGCACATGTTCGGTAATCCTTTGCAAGCCTTTGTACACTTAATAAAAACAAACAAAAGAAATTAATATAACCAAAAAAATTCATAAAAATTATTATAAATAAATCGATATTATTTACTTGTTCCTTAGATTCTTTGATTTTGAGAAAATTTTTCAAACACATGGCATAGCATTGAGCAGACGCAAATGTTAAATCCTGATACGCATTCGACGGACGGGACATCGACATGAAAACGTTCAACGTGAAAATTACAATTGACAAATCGACTGGAAATTTTTTCAGATGCATTTGAAAATTTCAAACAAACATTAAACTCCAAATTTTCAAATTTTTCAACATTTTCTTGAAAAAATATTTGAGTGTTTTTATAGATTTTGGATCTTTGATTTGATTGGTTGAAAATTTAATAAAGATTTTATTTGTTGCATTTTCATAGAAAAGTGTTTGTGTGTATTCTTGTTCACGGAATCGATGATGTGTGACAAGCCGATGCCATTTTCTAGCGTACAGAAATAAATATTTATTTACAGAAATATTAAATATTTTGTAGAGAAAAAAACCAAGTGTAAATTGTGTTTTTTATTAGTGAGATGATACTGTATCCGATTTTGTATTTTTATTTATTTAAATTCCGTGTTTCGTAAAAGCGCTACCCCCTCCTCCCCCTTCCACCCGACTATTTTGCTAGTAACAAATTGGTATTTTCACACTTCGCTCAATCGGGTGAGATGACGGCTCGCTGAAATCGTATAGCACTTGCCAATGGATCGTCAACTGCTGTCATAATTACATATTATATGGAAGCGACTGTTTGCAACGGTGACAGAAATGACGGTTTAGGACATCAGTATAACGCTTTTTAAATTGTAAAGATTAATCAAGAAATTAGGAATCAGATGAAGAATACGAAATTTTATTTAATGATGGTATTATTTTGTTTATTTATATACAACTTTTTCGTTAGGATTTTTGCAAATAAATCACCCGGCAGTCAAATAATTTGATTAATTGTTGGTTTTTGGAAATAAAAACAAAAGTCCGGCTTTGAAGTTAGTTTTAAAAATATAAAATGTGTCTTGGAAGCCACAAAGTAAGTTTCACTGAAAAATTAAGCAATGCCCTCACTGGCCAAGGCGTCATGCCAGATAAACAAAATGGGCTTTAGGACATTACTTTGAAAGAAATTGTGGTACTTCCGTGTTATCTTACCCCCAAAAATTAAATTATAAAATACAATTAAAATAACGATATAAAAAATGAGAGAATACATTATTGATGACGTTATTGAACATTATTGAGCATGAATTTATTAAGGCTATCTGTGATTTATGTGATTATGTGAGTTTATGTGGAGTAAACGTGTTCTAAGCAACAGTGTCGATGTGTTCGACACTATTCTCAACGACATTGTGGTTTTCTGGCCACCTGGATGACTATTTACAAACTCTTTACAAACATTTGCTGAGTTTGTAACTGTGATTTAGAAAATAAATATAATAATTATGTGTTCTTTTTTAATTTAATTTTTGGGGGTAAGATAACACAGAAGTACCGAAATTGTTTTTGTGCAAACCTAATCGGAGATATACAAAGTAATTTAATCGGTCATACCAACATCAAATCAGTTCTTCCAATTTACTGACCAACCTGAAGCACGGTTTACTGACCATTCTGAGTTTGCAAAAAATGTCTAACTTTTATTACATTTTGACATTCCTTTGTAATAATAATTGAATCTGCATAATATAAAGGTGTTAGAGTTTACATTTAGAACAGCGGTTCTTAAACCTTTTTCTTCGCGGGCCACCAACTAAAAAATCTGAAATTTGCGGACCACTAAATAAAAAGGGGCTTCGTAATTTGTGCGTGTTTATGGATTAGTAAAAAATTTCATTGGTGATTAGGTATAAAATTTTTATTAATAATAATTTATTAAAAAATTAAATTTTATTTTAAAATATTTTATTATTGAGAAACATTTTATTAAATTAAAAATCCTCAAATGTCTTCAACGTGACAGCGGTTGACATAGTCATAGACAAAATTCATTGAACTTTCCGTACCCAACTTAATGAACACATGAAAAACGAAACTAGTTATTAATCCGAATATTGAGAAAAGTCCATAAATTAGTCTTAGCTATTGACAATACAAAATTATAGATTATCAAATATAAATTGGGGATGAAATATTGTCGTTTTATTATGAGAATTGTATGAGAATAAAAAAACAGTATATTTTTAGTCAAGTCTTCAAATACAAGACAGTACTACTATACTCGCACTAGCTATTCACGTAGTTTGTCGGTCTTTTCGGTACAACAAAGTATATAGACGAGTGCCAGTTTAACCGGGCCGGTTACATGTATTGTTGTGCTCGGCTACGCGCTCAGACCCCCCCCCCTTCTCCGTATTTGACATATTTACTTATGTTAGTTTTTAATTAATAGTTTTGCATTGCAATAGTTTCTTTATTTTATATGTAATAAAACGTTTAATAATCATTTGAATATTTTCCACTACAGTAAGTACTATCATTCTTTTGTTTTGTTCATTTTGTTACCGCTGTAATTTTATTGATAAAATGAGCAATTAAAGAAAAGCAAATCAAAGCCAATCAATTCTGTTGAGTTTTCTTTCTAAAAGCGCAGCCGTCTCGAATAAATCTACTGATAATAAAGTAGATCATATTTATAAAAATTTATCGAATGACCACATAG
>CAUHTR010003940.1:0-41257 GCA_959609185.1 Schmidtea polychroa | reverse complement strand
AAAACATCCTTAAATTTTGACCTAGTTTATTTATAATATTTTTAAATTATTTTTAAAAGAGTATATATTTTAATGCGTTTGAAGTAGTGGGGATATATCCCTAACGACCACAAGCCTCCCACTGTTTTCATGTTTTATCCCATTTTGCCCCAAAAAACGTAAAAAAACACTAAAAACCCTTAAAAAGCATATTTTTTATTTTGCTTTATTTTGCAAGATTTAAAAAATATGGATTTAAGGCTACAAAACGGAAAAAAACTGATAAAGCTATGAAAAACGTTTGTCGGCTTGCGGTCGTTAGGGATATATCCACACTACTTGAGGATGTCAACTAGCAAGTTGCTATTTGACTAATTTATAATTTTATAAATCTTAATCTTGAAGAATAAAAAATTTTATGAAAATAGTAAAACTGCTCTGAGAGGACAGTGGTATTTTTTTTTTTTTTTTTCACTGTCCTCTCAACAGTTTTTTTTGATCCGGATCATTTTTTTTTTTTTTATTTCAACCTCTTTCGTTTATCAAATCTCTTCCAATATACAAGCTGGCCAGACTTATATATCAGAATCAATTCGATAATAGCAGCACACCTTATTATTCGCTTCTCGCTCACGAAGTCGATTTCATCGGCGTTTTAAGTGTGCTGCTCGAAAGTACAAATGAATTCGAAAGCGAATCCGAAAGAGGTCCGAAAACAACCAAGAAATAAATGTGCACATTATAGAATCGATCCGGGGGTGTTCGAAAGACTGGTGGCGATAATTACCGGTTCGCCACCATCACCCGTTTCAATATTTTTTTTTTCATATTTATGTTTAAAAATTAATTAATTAATAAATAAATAAAATAAACAAGATTTATTTCCTAAGATACCCACACATTTTTCAATATTATTTCAAATTTTTAATATTATTTTATGTTGAAAAAAAACTAACCTCAGACGTGATTTGAACCGCTAGCATTTGAACCACAATGCCAGTCTATTCCCACTGCGCTATCGGAGTTCGGATTTTTGTCATTTTTTAAATTTTTAATTAATAAAAAATAAAATAAAATAAAATAAAAATAAATAAAATAAAATATAAATCTAAGATACCCACACCATTTTCAATATTATTTTCAAATTTTTAATATTATTTTATGTTAAAAAAAAACTAACCGTAGTTAGGATTTGAACCGCTATCCATTTGAACCACTGTGCCAGTCTAGCCCACTGCGCTATCGGAGTTCGGATTTTTATCATTTTTTAAATTTTATTATAAAATGAATAATATAAATCTTAAAATTCAAGAAAAAAATAAATTAAATCTTGATTATAATAAAGAATTTACTCATGAAATCAAGAAAAATGATATTTTAAAAATCTCGCCAACTTCAGGATCTATTGCAAACTTAAATCGTAGGGGTGATATAGTTTTCAATCTCTTCAAACATCAAACCCAATAGATATTTGTAATGCCAAATTATATTATAAATTGAATTAGAAATTGAAGCAAACAAAGATATAACCCTAGAAAATAATTTCTTTCCAAATTTATTCTCCAACATGAGATTAAAACTAGGATCATCAGAAATTGAAACTGTTTTACATCCAGGAGTATATTCTACAATGTTAAATTTTATTTTGACTGGTTGTGATTATAAAAATGAATATGGTGAATTAACAGGTTGGATTCCTGATGTTAATAAAGGGGATTTAGATAAAGATGGTTTAGATATAAATTATGCTTACTATAAAAGAGCTGAACTTTATAAGTTGAAAAAATTTGAAGGTTATTTTGAATTAAAACACTTATTTGGATTCCTTCAAAATTATAACCGGGTGCTCCATAATGTTTTTATAGAACTCATCTGTAATAGACTAGAAGGTGATAAAAGATTGTTCTATGGAGCTGCAGATACAAAAGCTAAATTAAAATTATCAACACTTGAATTGCATATACCTGAATGGACATTAAATCCACATTCTGAAATCAAACTCCTTGAAAGATTAAATTCCAACAAGTCTATAAATGTAAATTATTTAAATAGAATCTGTAGTGAATTTAGTATGACAGAGGGTTCAACATATTCTATAAAGGTGCAAATTTAGCATACCGACCAAGATATATCTTGATTGGATTCAAAGAAACAGATCCATCTTTCAAAAAAATAACAACTTGTTTATTCAAAAGATTGGAAATGATAATTTAAAAACAATCCAAATTCAATTAAATAGTTCTTATTATCCAATAAATAGAATGGAATTTAATATTGAAAATAATGAAAACATATTCCCATATCTAAATTATATTGAAACATGTTATGATTTCAAAGTTGAACCGCAATTAAGTTTAGAAGATTTCAAAAATTTATATTCTATATTTTGTATAAATGTTTCAGACCAAGATGATCGCCTAGCCATAAATAATGTTGATGTTACACTTCATATAACAAAGGATTCTAATTTTAAAGCTAAAGTATATACATTAATATTAGAAGAAAAGAAAATAGAAATGAAATTATATGGTGGAAAGATTTCAATTATTGAAAATGTTAGGGGAGATTCTTCATAAGTAGATTCCCCCATAAAAAAACTTTAAAATGAGTAAATATTGGACATGTGAAAGTTGTAATTGTCAAGTTACAAGACATCACAAAGCAAGTCATCTCAAAACTAAAAAACATACGAGAGTTGATATTACAGGAGGCGACCTACAATCTTCAAAAACAACATCTACAATATTAAAACCTTTTACTACAGAAAAATATCCAGGTGAAAGACATTTATTCCGTCACAATTATACTGGACCAGGAACAAGATTAGATATTAGATTAGATGAAAATAATAATCCTAAACAAGGAGAAGAACCAATAAATAGAATTGATCAAGCAGCTTTAAAACATGACATTGCTTACAACTCTGAAGATCTTAGAGATAGACATGTTGCTGATGTGAATTTAATACATGATTTAAATAATATACAAAATCCATCAAGCAAGGAAAAGATTCAAAGAGCTCTAGTTAAATTAGCAATGAAAGGTAAGATTTTCATAGGAGCAGGACTCCTAGGAAAGCAAAAGATGTTGCTAATAAAAAGATTATCGAACAAGCAGAGATTGAAAGATCCCTCGAGAGTACAGCCAAGACTAGTTTACAAACCCCAACAGAATCAGAAATAAAATATGCCAACGAATTACACCATGAATTTAGAAAAAATAAAAAATATTTAAAAGTTCAAGTACATGAAAAAGATCAAACATGGTCTGCTGATTTAGTCTTTATGCAACCAAATCATCAGACCCTGAAAAATATAAAATAATTTTAACAGTAATAGATTTATATACAAGATTTGCTTTTGCAAGGTGTTTAGAAAATAAAACAGGATATTCTATTACAGAAGCATTTGAAAATATATTTGAAGAATATCAAAGAATTCCAAAATATTTATGGTGTGATAAAGGAACAGAATTTTATAACAAAGTTTTTACAAAGTTTTTAAATGAAAATGATATTAAATTATATTCAACAGAAAACGAAGGAAAAGCAGTTGTGGTTGAAAGATTAAATAGAACATTAAAAAATAAAATGTGGAAATATTTTACTGCTATTGGAAAACAAAAATGGAACAATGAATTGTTACAAAAGATTGTAAATGAATATAATAATGATGTACATAGTTCTATAAAATCAACACCTTTAAATGCTTCCTTGAATCCTGAAACAGTTAAAGTGGTAAATATTGAAAATGATGTTATTGTTGATACAACCCCTATAAAACCAAAGTTTAAAATTGGTGACCGAGTAAGAATATTTAAATATAAAAATAAATTTGAAAAAGGATTCACAGCAAAATGGACAAATGAAATTTTTATTATAAATAAAATACATTATACAACTCCAATAACATATAGCATCATTGATTTAAATAATGAAAAAATATTAGGTAGATTTTATAATAATGAACTACAGAAAACAGATTTTTAAGTCGACAAGCCCTAAAACAAACTTTTCCATATTTCAGCTTCTTCTCTATCCAAATAAATATAATTATATTTTTCTTTCCAATGATTATCAACAAACATATCAAACATATTCTTATCAGGTTCAACATTTGAAAATAAATCATTATAAATCATATTCTTATCACGCTTGTCTAATTTAAAAAATATAAAACAATTAGAATTATTTCTTATAGAGTTTTTATCTAAAGCATAATATGTTTGAGATATATAAATAACATTACAATTATTATGTCTACCTCGTGTAAAGTAACTCTTTTGAATCTCTTGATTTTTCATGTTAACAACATCATCAAATATAACTAGATTCTTTTTATCTTTAGGAAGTAAATCACAATGTAAAACATCTTCAGGTTTATTAGAGAATAAGATCTGGATTCCATCCCCTATATAATCATTTTTATTACTAATATCTGATTCTAAAATCTTTTCCTTGTACCAATCAACCATATCACAAGGATGAAAAACCTCTTCGGGATATGTATGTTGATTTTTAAAAATATCAATTATAGCTTTTTTAGTTAATTTATTTTCAAATCCACATTTCAAAAGTTGTAATTCCGGTTGGTTAATGGTTGTAGAATAAAAGATTAAATTATTATAATCCAAAAAACCATCTTCTAATAACATTCTCATAAGAAGAACATTCTTTCCACATCCAGAAGATCCAATAATTAAGCATCTAAAATTATCAGGAAATACTTTATTATTAAATTTAGATTTATGTCTATTTAAAATTGGTTTCCAAGTATCCATTTTTATTTATTATAAAATGACAACACAAAACCCTACAGAGGAATCTTTGCAAGAATTAATAAATTCAAATAAAAATAAATCAGTAGTAATCTCTGGTAAAAAATATTTTATTGGAAAACATGTAAAAGAACAAGTTAAAGAAAAACTAAAGGAAGGAGGTATTCTTCCATTAGCTGCTTTAATACCTGCAATCATTGCCGGACTATCAGGTGCTGCTGGAATAGCTGGAGGAATTGCAACTACAGTTCAAAAAGCTAAAGAATCTCAAAAGACAGACCTAGAAAAAGAAAAACTACAAACTGAAATCGAGAAAATGAAGGGAGGGAAAGGTCTTTATCTTGATCCTTATAAAGGTCGTGGTTTAAATGATTTTTTAAAAAATCAAATTTCTACATCTGAATCTTTATCTTCAAAAGATAAAGATGATTTAAAAAAAATATGTAAATCTTTAAAAAATGGATGTCTTTGTAAAATTAAAAATGGTAAAGGTTTATACTTGAAACCCTTTCCAACGGATCCTTTACCAAAATGATACCATTTTTAATACCATTAAAATGGTATATGAAGAAAGATTAGCACTTTTAAAAAAATTACAATCAGAACAAGATAAATATAATAAAAAAGATACAACTCAACACGCTGAATCTATAATATTAAATGAGGTAATCCAACAACAACAAGGACCAACAATTAAAGCCATAAAAGAGTTAGAAGTTTTAAAATTTAAAGAGTTGGAAGATAAACAAGATTTAAAAGAATTACCATGGTTGGAAGATTTAAATATAAAACCTCTTATACTTGATCCTAAAATTAATGTGAGTTTAAGTAAAACAATTAAACCTACATTTAATATTAATGTTGAAGGATATCAAATAATAACAATTAATAAACATGACTTTCTGTTATATTTAAATTCAGAAAATAAATCACGTATTCATTCACAAAATGTTTATAATACTAAACACCTAGATTTTGAATTTACAGATGATTTTTATGGATTAGTTTGTGGATATCCCTCAGAGAATGTTGATCTTCTAGAAATTAAAAAATATTTAAATTTAATAGAATTAGTACATGGTAGTGCTAAAGCAAAACATATTCAAGATTTAAAGAAATATTTAAATAAAAATGAAAGGGGTTATATTGTCACAGAAGGAGAGGGCCAGGGTCAGGGCCAGGGAAAGGGTAAGGAGATAAACCCAATCAATCTTTTTATTGAATTAAGAAAACTATTAGCAGCTAAAAAAGCAGGACATAATAATTTAGATTCTGATATTTTAAAGATTTCTAAAGAATTATTAAAACAAGGAATAATTTCAAAAGATAAATTTAATAAGTATACGAAGTTATAAATACGAAGTTATAAAATATAAAATGACTCCTTCAATATTAGATTTTTTAAAAACATTTGGAATAAATACAAAAACAAATTTTGATTTAAAAGATTATGCAGATTATTTAAATTTAAAAATAAAAATATTAATGAATGATGAATTGTCGAGTCTGAAAGAAGACACTCCAAAGAATATCATTATAAATTATCAAAATTCAAATGAAAAAGGATCTCATTGGGTTTGTATATATAATAAATCTATATACTTTGATTCTTTTGGGATTAAACCCACTAAAGAAGTTGAAGACTATCTCTCGGACTACACTTTTAATTCTTTACAAGTTCAACCTAATAATACTAAAATATGTGGTATTTTAAGCTTATATGTTTTGTATAGATTGAATAAATCCAAAGGAGAAGGTTTCACTTCCTTAATCCAAGAAATTTATAATGATTTAAAATCTATACTATGAAAATGGAGCTTCGCAACCTTCCGGAAGATAATTTAAAAAAATGGTAAACATAATGTCAGATAAATATTCAAGAACTTTATCTATAAATTCAAAAGAATCAGACTTTACTATAAACTTTCAAGATTCAATTAAATTAGATCAAAATTTAAATTATGAATTAGGACTATTATGGTTTTGTGCTTATAATACTATTTTTAATATAACTAAAGATAATAACACATTTATTATGTAAGCCCCAAAATTCGAGGATAACATTATAATAACAATAGAACCCGGGGCTTATGAGATAAAAGATTTAAATAATATACTTTCTAAAAAAACAAATGGAGCTATTAAAATTAAAATGGATTTACCAACTTCAAAATGTATAATGACTTTAAAGAATATAGGAATTATTTTCAAAATAATAGTTTCTTTAGAACAATTTTAGGATTTACACAGAGTCATTATAACACACCTAAAGTTGAGAATATAACATCAGAAAATATTATAAAAATAATAAATACAAACACAATAAATATTCATTGCGATTGTATAACTGGTTCTTATAATAATGGTAAACAAACAAATGTTTTATATTCCTTTCCCTCAAACACAGTTCCTATGGGATATAAAATAGTTGAAAGAATGAATCCTCCAAATTATTTACCTTTATGTAGAAAATATATAATGGATATTAATTTTAAAATTCTTAATCAAGAAGGAGAATTGATTGATTTTAATGGAGAAGAGATTTCAATGTATTTACATTTGAAACAGGTTTGAATACGAAGTTCCACATGTCATTTTAAATTATTAATAAATGAGTTCTTATATTCCATGTAATAGAGGTGGTGGAACAATAAAAACAGGGTTTAATACAGAAGAAATATTAACTTTAACAGAAAATAAATATATTAATGAAAGAGGTGATTCAATGAAGGGTGATTTAATTTTAAATGGACACAAGATAAAAGAATTATCTTTTCCAACTGATGAAGCTGATGCAGTTAATAAGAAATATGTAGATGGTGTTAAAAAATATACTGATTTAACAACAACAAGAATTGAAAGTTCATTAACAACAAAAATTGATTCAATGGAATCAAAGCTTAATAATATCGAACAACGATTTAATGATAAATTTGACAAGTTACAAAGTCTGTTAACTGAACAAGTTGTAAAGTTAAATACTAGCATATTAAATTCTAAAGATAAACAAATTATGAATACTAAATTTAATACAATATATAATATAATAAATGAGATGATTACATCATTTAATAAAAGAATTTCAAATTTAGAGTCTCATGGAACACACATTAACACCACACATAGTATTAGAAAAAGAGCTGCTGAATTAGAACAGAATAAAACATTATTACCCCATACATATAAACATTTTATAGAACCAAGTTTAATAACAACAAACAGTAAAGAATGGGGTGTTTTTATGGTTGTAAAGATTATTGATCCTTATTTCTTTTTGTTTGATGATGATAATGAAAGAATGAAATGGTTTGTGAAATGTGATTATAATAGTAAGCTTGAAAAGGGTGATGTTATAATGACTAGTTATGATTTACCACACGGAGATTGGTATGTTAATACTCATTCACATGGACTACATAAAGTTAAAAGTAAGAATATTATTTTTAAAAGCACACTTGTACAATATATAGATTTAATATTTTATGAAAAAAAGGTTGATGTTGATGAAGTTCGTAAAGCATTGATGGAATTGTATAAAGATATCCTCTCAACAAGAGTTTCTTTTGATATCCGAGTATTGGTGCCAGATGGTGCTCAGAAGAATAAAGTCTTATTTTTTTAATTATGGACAAAGTCCAAAAATGGAAGAAGTAAGAGAAGAAAAAATTTATCCAGAATTGAGATCATCAGGATATTATTCCGAAGGTCACAAAGGTTCCAAGGCCTCGGCTCCCACAGAACTTGAAATTATGAGAGTAAAAGAATTTAAATCAGAAACCTTACATTTACAAGATTTATTAAGCATTATAAAAAGGTTAAAAATAGATGGAATAAAGGGAATACAGTTTAAAAATTATAGGTTATTCTTTAGGATTTACATCTGCAATATTAACAGTTATTTTACCTATAACTTTACCAGTTTTAACAATAGCACCTGTAATACTTGGAAGTATTTCTGTAGCTGATGGTTTCTTGACTGAAATAGTTTCATTATCTTATACTTCTAAAAAGAAAAGTTTATATCGTGAAGTTTGTTTATCAATAGAATTAGGAATCTCTAAATTATTTTTATTTCAATTAAAAGCTTTGGAAGATGGAATCTTAACTGATGATGAAATAATGAAATCAAATCAAATAATACAAGATATTAAAAATAATATTATAGATTAAAAAGTGCTAATGTTATAACTAATGAATATTCTAAAAAAATTAAACGAGAGAAGTGGCTAAAGAATCATACATAAAAAAATTTATTGCCCTTCAAAAGGTTGATGTTGTCACTCTTAAATTAATTGTTGACATTTTTAAAAGAAAAAAATCATTTGATAGAATCTGATGTTAACTTTTCGAAATTAGTTTTTAGAACCTCTTTATGATCTTTAAATTCTTTATCACTTAGACCTTTTATATATTCAGGATCAGTATTAAAATATTTAAGTTCTAAACATATAGGATTAAAAACTTGAGAATATAAAGGTCTGCCAATCCTTGGGGGATAAATGATCTCAACTCTATAAATATCAAGATCAGTAAGATTTAAATCATAGACTTTATTTATTTTATCAAGACTTTTTATTATAGGGATTAAATCATTTCCTATAGGAAGAGTTGTCTTTCATCAGACAAGATGAATCTTTTGTCATCATAATTTGATAATGATACTTTTTGGGATTCTATCAAGTAAATATCATGCTTTTCACTTTTAAGTTGATGTACTTCATCAATTTTATCTTTATGACCTGGATTCAATGTGTCTTTATAATCTTGATGAGAAGTTTCCTGGCTACACATCTCTGATTCCTTTACATCTGTTATCCTTTACAGGTTTCTTCTTCAGGGAATATAGGATATCTATGTGTAATGCTTTCTTCTGTATTCTGGGTTTTAAATATAAATGTATGCTCTTCAAATTTAGGTTTTGTAAATGTTTCGTATGAATATTGTTTAGCACGAATAAATATTCCATTTTCTATTGGAGTATTTGGTTTTTCATCTTTAAATGAAAATAACTCTCCAGATGAATTTATTAAATTTGAAAGTATAGGATTTTCAGATATATCTCTTTCAAGGTCCTCAGTTCTTATTGTTAAAAACATTGAATCTGTATCCATTGCATGCATTGCTATATTTGCTCCGTATATGGGATGTAAGACATTATAATATGTTTCATACATTTGTAATTTTGAAAGTTCTAAAATTGCAAAGCCTATAAATATTGGTTTATTATATGTTTTCTCAAATTCTGTAGTTCTATTGCAGTAAGACTTTCAGAAAATACTTGTGCGTTTTAAATGTAGGCTTTCCTAGCATACGATTATAACGGGCTATATCTTTTTCACTATTTGTCAAGAGTTCTATATTAGTATACTTGTCCACATTCTCCATGGTCTTGCCAAAGACTGAATTGTTTAAAAGTTTATAACCATTGTCTTTTAAAAGGTTACCTTCTCTTTTGCAATGTTTCTACAACGAATGTTCTCCTCTATAAAGGTCTTCATGAATGCTGCTTGTTTAAATCTTATACACTATGAACTTTTTTTAATTTCATTCCTTGTGAAAGATAAAACTGCAGGAGTCTATAGTGACAAAGATAATAAGTTCGATCTGTTTGATCACAAAGAAGTTTCATTGTTGGAGGTTTATCTTGTGAGATTTGCCAGGATGAAAGTTCTTGGACATTAATCTTTCTTCTTATAGGGGCTAAAGGGGAAATGTCTTGTTCCTGATTTTATATCCTGAGTATAGTCAAGGTCACATTCTATAAAGTATCCTATTGGAGAATCTTTAGGAGTTGCACGTATTTCTTTTATAAGGTCTTCAGGAAGTCCTTCTGAGGAACTGTCTACGGAGTATATCTCACGAAAGTCACTCATTGGTAAATACTGAGTCATAATTCCTGAATATAAAGCTGTTGCATCTATATAAAGTATAAATAGAGGATTTTTCATTCCTTCTAATACTTCTTTTAGTTCCTCATTGTTAAGTTTCATATATGCCTCAGGATGTTTAGAGAGTCTTCGGCTAGTAGTTATTGCATTTCTAGCTTTTATTTCTCTATTCCCCATTACTGAGGATACTCCTCCTCTAATGTTTGTTTTAATTAAATTAAACATGTCTTGCTCGGTTAAAAGATCTATAATTTTATCAGATTCTGGAAGATCTGAAGTCCAAATGGTATATAACATAGTATCCCAAGCTAAAGAGGCTGTTATATAATTATAAGGTTTAAGAACAAAAGACTTTGTAAATTCTTCAAAGCAATCTGCTAGGATGTATACATCTAGGGACAAGTAGATGCTTGTATAATCTCCCAAGGTTTTACAGTCAAACAGCTGAAACATTTTATTTGCTCGGGAATATTCTTGATCTGTAATCCCAGATTTTGAAAGTAGTGAATAGAAGTGCTCTTTCTCTGGTATCTTGTTTCCTTTAATTTTCAAATGAATCAACGTAGTCATAGGGATAGATTCCTTTGCTAAGCATGTAGGAATTCTTCGGGGGTATATTATTTTTTTCCAAGAAGTCCCGAGTGATTTTAAAATCTTCTGGCTTTAATGTTTTTGCTATGCCATCTAAAGACATTTGGAGAAAGTTTAAGGAATCTATAATTTTAATTTTCCATATTCTACTGATTTATATTTTTCCTTTGTTAAGCCAATAACCTTGAAAGAGTTTTGGCATTTGCTGCTAGATGCTTTATAAATAGATGTACGTCATAACCAAAAAGATTATGAAATATAACTGGTACAAATTTAGGAGTATGACAATTAAGATTGCAATCTCTATGGGCTGCTCCTCGATAATTATTTTCACTTTTTAAATGATCGTGATCTATAACCTTATCATTCCTAGTATTGGATCTCTTGTTTGCACATCCAACAGTTGAATGTATTTTTTTGATTCCTAAAGTTATTTGTAGTAAGTGACATAATTGATCCTATGAACTGCAAATATTTTATTAAGCTGTTCAGTTAACTCAATTTTCCATACGTGTAGGTGACTTTATTTCCATGAGATTTTTAAGTAGTATATTGTTCAAAAAATTGTAGTTTTATAAACACACTTGACCTTTAGATACAAAAGTATATTCAAAGTAATTGATGTTTTAACTTGCAATTCCAGAAGTCTTATAACCAGATTTTGTCTAAAATAAACTACTCTTAGAAGTCCATAAGAACATTAGGATGCATGTACAAAATAAAAGATTATACGCGGTAAATTTGAGAAAAAACAAAACAGAAGAAGATGGAAGGGTGACATATTTGCAAATATTTCAAATACATGAAAATGTTTTTTTATCCTATTTTAGATACACGATAATAAGATATTAAACATTAATAATAACACTATAAATAGGATCATGATCATGAGATATAAGGACTAACTAGGGGGTTGCTTTCCCGACTGTTTTTGAATTCCTGGGATGCAGGAGTGACAAAAATCAATTAAAAATAAAAATGAATTGTGTAACTGTTTAAAATATGAAATAAAACGCATTTAATAAAAATTTTAAAAATTCATTTACAACATAGATAAGAATAAATAGGAAATCCATTGAAAAAGGCTGTACTAAAAATTCGTGAATATCAAAAATAAGCATGGATATCTTTACTGATTCATAGACAAAAAACTTTCTAATACATATAAGGATCCCTGAATAGCAAATAATATAATAAATAAGTAAATGACCTGGGGGGAAAATCGTCATGACAAACGGGAAGATTTAGGGGAACTCGGAGAAGGAAACAAAAGTAAAAAGAAATGGAAAATGAGAAAAAGAAACCAAACAAAATAAAAAAAATAAGAAAGTAAAACAAATGCCATTATTAATTAATTAGTACAAAGGAGAAAAGAAATTTCAAATTCCAAAAACAGAACAAGAGGAAAAAGGAATATCTTGACAGCTTGTCAGAGATGTCAGAATTTCCGGGAGAAGTCGACCTAAAAAAAGGAAAAAGCAAAAATCAGAGATAAAATGGGAACAGTCAGAAACTGTTGGAGAAAGAGAAGTGGGAAACATTTGATTATCTCTAGTGCCACAAATGAAAAGATCTATTTTAAGAGGAACTGTCAGACAAAAAACCGAGACACAAAAATCAGATAAAATATCAGACGAAAATTTATTGGGAAACGAAATGGAAAACGAGGAAAGAGTCTAAGTAAAAAGGAGATAAAAGCTAACAGAGAAAATTAGCGGAGAAATTGTGGGAGAAATTTATAGAAGTCATGGAAACGAGGATTTATTGGAAAACGATTTGTTGGAGAATAATTGTTAAAGAATAATTGCTAAGAATATTTGTTGGAGAAGATTTTAAGAAAAGAATTAGTTGAGAAATAAACGAAAGGAAGTTATTGGAACATTTGAATAAAGTTATCGTAAAAGGTCAAAGAAAACAACCAACCCAAAATCCCAGTCGATAAACCAATCGCTAATTAGTGATCTTTAAACCTATTCTTGTACACGAGTGCTATTCCTTACTGAGTGTTGCAATAAGCATTGTATTGTCACCAAGCAGAGTGTTGAATTGATTCTCAGTGTAAAGTGAAAATTATTTGTGATAATCAATAAAGATTTCTGTTGTCAAGTGGTATTTGTGGATCTGTCAAAGACACGCTTGAGTCAGAGTAAGAATTTTAACTTTGGAAATATTATCACCAACCCAATAACCCAACAAATACAATATCAATTGAAAAGAAATCAGAGGTGAAAATTGACATTGTGTTTATTGAGAAACTTGACTAGGAACCAGTAAAGATATCGATGTGTTTTTTGATATTCACAAATCTTGGGCACTGCTTTTTCAAGTGATTTTGATCTTTATATATTATATATATATATATATATATATATATATATATATATATATATATATATATATATATATAATATATATATATATATATATATATATATATATATATATATATATATATATATATATATATATATATATATATATATATATATATATATGTATAAAAGCATTGGATTATTTTGTTTAAATTCGCAAAATTAAAAATTTTCTGGCTCTATCAACAGATTTAAAAATCCATCTATAATTCACTTTCAATTATATTTATCATAAATGAGTAAATAATATACTATTACACCCAAATTAAAAATGAATGTATGTGCCGTTTCAAATCAAATTTTTGTGGGAATGTTCATGCTTAACCCCTTTAGAGTATTTTGATACTCACATATAATAGCAAATATAAAGCTCAATAGAAATTTTTTCAGTAAATGTGATAGAGTAAACCTTTGCATTATTTACTAGTATCACACGATTATGTAGATTTCAAATGCAAATTTGTAAAAATATAATTTTTTCTAAAATTAAAAAACTTACGCTATGAAGACCTTAGATAACCTTATTGCAAATACACAGAGACATATTTGATAAGATTCATTTCAACAAATGTTATAAATTTGTTTAAATCGTGTACAAATAATATTCCGTACGAAAAATTGTTCACATCTTTAAATGTGTCAATTAATTACAGATTTTCACATGAATATTTTGTCGTGAAGCTGGGTTAATTTTCTAATAAAAAGCATCAGTAAATCTATGTAATTTATGTTCATTTTATTGACTCACCAAGTATGAACTACGATTAAAAAGATATAAATATTGACACAAAAGTCCAAATGATTATTTCTTCGAAACTTAAAAAACTCATTAATTATTACAATTATTTACAAAAATAATAATAAAATTATATTCTTAAATTATTCATTTAAATTTAACCAAAATAAACCATACAAAACTTATTCAACTATTCTCTTCACCATTGATATATTATTATTATTTTTAGTTTGTTACGAAATATTGTAAAAGAAATACTAGAATAGTCAATGCAAATTTTTCATTGAATAACAATTATAATTATACATTTAATATCATTTTGTTTTAATAAGCGATTTTTATTGGTGTTAAATATATTAAAATTTTAATATTCATAAAATCATTCAAATAATATGGTTTCTGAAAATTCTTAATATAATTTGATTTCATTAATTATAATATAATATAATTTCATTTTTAATTAATAGAAAGTTAATTAAATAAATGATTTGAATTTTAAAGAATTAGTGACGTAACTTTTAAATTGTAAATAGAAATTATATTTTAAGTCAATGTTTAAGTAAAAATAACAAACATTTATA
This sequence comes from Schmidtea polychroa, assembly GCA_959609185.1. NCBI lineage: Eukaryota > Metazoa > Platyhelminthes > Tricladida > Dugesiidae > Schmidtea > Schmidtea polychroa. Next base: position 26,334 of record CAUHTR010003940.1, on the reverse strand, counting down.
AAATTGCAATTTAAGAACCCGCATGAAAACTTTGTGAAATAACGAACATATAATAAGCAAAAGAATACTTAAGAGAAAAAGTAAAATCAATAAAATACTTTATTTTTTCTTCATCTGTTTTTGTTTTTTTAACATTTCATTTATATAAATAATTAAGACTATAAATCCAGTTTACTTCTTCCGATTGACACAAATTAATTAAATCTGTTAAAAAATATTTTAAGTGCTTAATCTTTTCAAAATTATTGTTTTAATATTTTTTATATTCCCAAACCACCTAGCCAACTTAACCCTTTCGTGGCTGAATTAAGAGTTGAAAATGGCGTCCTAAAATCACTTGTTGCTTCTTTCAAATGACAAAAACAATAAAATATTTGGTAAATGGCGGGATTAAATGATTTTACATTAAAAGTATAGATCTTCCTTATCGATCATAAATAAAAATATTAGACCTACCAGTCCATATATTTCTATACCTGTATGAAATAGATCATGATTCCATATGGCGTCATTAGCCAGGAAAGGGTTAAAATCACAATTAAAGATATATTAGTGTATTTAACGGAAATTTATAATAATAATAATAATAATAATAATAATAATAATAATAATAATAATAATAATAATAATAATAATAATAATAATAATAATAATAATAATAATAATAATAATAATAATAATAATAATAATAATAAAATTCTCAAGATTATAAATTTATTATTAAAAGTAAGTTATGTCAATTTTGATTTTAAATAATTTCTAAAGCTTTTATTCCCTTTCAAACACCATCGCATTTCCTTGAAAATGTTTGACTTCTTGATGCATTTGAGCCACTGCGCAACATGCTAGAAAAAATGAGCACAAGCAATCCGTACAGCAACCTCCAGAAATGTTTTGTTTGTCTCTTATTTTCCCTCTTACATAACAAATAATGCAAGGCGGAAAACATATAGAAAGTATGCCACATAAAATGCAGCTATTATCCACAGCTTCTGCGTCAAGGCCGATCAAATAGCACGGCACAAAATAAGCCAATAAGCACGTTCCTATTATGTAAAAAATATAATCAAATATATTTACCGCTAAAAAATCAACCAATATCTCCAAAACAACCACAAATTCCTTGCTGCCAATCCGACATTTTGATGCTATAACTCGCTCAATATTTGCAATAGCTTTTATAGATTCTTGAGCACAATACGTATGAGTGAATCATTCAAAGGTTTTAGCACACTTTGCATTAAAGTGACATTATTGGTTCAGATTGAGTGCTATACTCGCGTTGAGTAAATTTAAACAAAATAATCACAAAACCGATACCCCTTCAAAGCAATGACTCTGAATTATTAAGCTATTCGTGGTTACATATATACAATTGTGATATGTTCAATTTGAATTTAGGAATTTATTGTTTAATTAAAATATTATAATGACAATATTTAATAGTATAATTTAAAAAAAAAATAAATGTTACTCTGAATTAATGAAATAGGCAAATGGACTTGAATTTCAATTTAATTTATCCAACTCATTTATAAAACGTACAAAAAATTTAATCTCAATTTTTAATTAAATCAGTCAGACTTCACAGGGTACCAAAAGGTTTGACTGAAAAGCCGTTAACTGATGCTGATTCACTTTATACACTTGAACTATCCCTAAAATTAATGAATTCCGACTAAAATCATTTCCAGTAATCTTTCTTTTGATAATCTTCGATTAAAAAGAATCCCTTAAATACCATTTAATGGTCATTCAAGTTTTCCACGCATGGTTCCCCATTTATAATTATCCATGACAATAGCCTTTAAGAATCCAGTTTTTTTACTCGCTTGTTTACACAACTGGCTTTCCTTCCAAATAATTTGTGAATTACAAAAAAGTTTTGTTTTTCATACCCTTTCAATAAATCAGTTAAATCTTGCAACTCCCCATATTCACCTCTAACCCGCTTTCCAGCTTTGAATTTACAAAATTAATTATTTATTAATTTTCTATAAATTCGCATTTTTGTACTTTTCATATCTAACCATACAATTTTCTTTAACTTTAATTCTTAATAAACACCGCCATCGGATGCCATTAATAACTTTAATTGCCTTTATACCTATTTAACGACACAGGGATTATACGAGCTGCTCAAGCCTAGCTTGTCATTTGTGTCATTTGATGCGGTCTGGCATAATGCTGGATAAGCTTGAATCTAGTCTGCCATTAGTCATCCAATTGAATATCACTTTAAAAATATTTATCAATTAATTATGAAAATTTGTATTTGAAAAGGGTTATGGATGTCGAGCATGGACAATGATATGATGAAAAGGATAAGGCATTGATTTAATTGTGAAATTATTGCGAATATTTGTTTCTAAATATGTTGGAAAGGGCTAAAAACTGTTGTATATTTCTAGGGCGAATAGTGAGATATTTAGTTTGTTTGAAAATTAATTGCATTTTTGTAATAAAAACTATCTCTGTATTCAACAATTTTTTAAGTAAATTTAATTTCTTCAATGCTCTATCTTGTGAATAACTTCAGTAACTTTGTTTCAAGTGATTGATTTTGGTTTCGTTGCTTTACAAAGTTGACACAGAAAGAAAGTAAATATATGGAAAAATTTAGCTTATTTAAACAAAATGAATAAGTTAATACTTTTGATCGGAAATGTGACCGTGGCCGGAAGGGGACTAGAGGTACCAAATGTTTAATTGTCATTGAACTTTGGATCAAAGTTGATATCTCTGATGAAACTATTTTGTCAAATAATTCTTTCCGACTATCCACATCATTCTGTTATAGATCATCTCATGAATACCAACAGTTTCGATTCCCAAGAAAGATGGTTGAAACACTGATTCAAGACAACGGAATCTTTCATTTCTAATAGTTATAGTTTTTTCATCTGGAAGTTCATAGCCTTATTCTAAAGGTGATGTAGAATCTGCTGATTTCATTTCATGTTCAACATCAAGAGCGATATATGAAAGTTTTCTTTGATATCTCAAATAATTTCTCTTTCGGTAGTAGTTGTAAAACTCGGTCTGTCATGATTTCTTTCTTTCTTATAGCATAAGAGTTTGAAACAATTCAAAATTATAAAAAACTGAAACCTTTGAAAACTTTTATTTTTAAAAAATTACAAAAATCTACCTTTTAAAACAATTTTACTATCATATTTTACTATCATAAACGAGTTAGTCGATAAAATATTGGGCATTAGTTAAACAAGGAAAGTTTAACAGAATATCTGCTGGTACACTGTGTAGCCAAAAAGACTTTGAAGCGAGAATTGTGTCTAAGTGACACATAAGGAACAGTGGAAGTAAAATAAAATGAAGAAGTTACATGAATCTAGTATAGTTGCAGAAGAGATCTCTGCAGTGAGAGAAAGAAGGCCAGGAAGAATATAACAAGTTACAGAGACGCGGTTACAAATCAAGCAAGAAATATTGTATCACCAAGATATAATAGCGAGCCGAGAGAGTATCGACAAGAAAGACCGAATAGAACTAAGAAAGAATGTTGGACATGTCACATGGTAGGACATTTGAATAGACATTGCATAACAAAGAAGGCAGTTACATGTTTTGCATGCGGAAGACAAGGTAATGTAAGAAGTCAGTGTCCACAGATGCAGAGAAAGGTAATTGAATGTTATTCATGTGGTACCTCGGGACACGTGAGAAGATATTGCCAAAAAATGAGGTGTACGAGGTGTAGCTTGGGAGGTCATAAAGAGGCAGATTGTTACACAAATTTTGAGAGAATGAGATATCCCAGAATCAATGAGAAATTTGGTAGACAACAAGGGCGATAAGAAGCAAAGAATGGTTATCAAAGAACGAGAAAGGATACAAGACAGGCATACAAGAGATACCCAGCATTCATAGACGAACCAAGCGATGAAAGAATAGAAGATAAATACAGAGAATACCCAAATATCAACGCCATTTAGAAGAGGAGATAGCCGGGCAGTGTATTAAACAGCGATGCTGGCTCCCAAATTATTAATGATTATAATAAAAGTAAAATATCATGTATTATAGAAAAGGTTGTGAAAGATACGGAGATGACGGAAGGCTAAAATAATGTAATAAGGAAAGTAAACAGATTCATAAAAAAAGGATTTTGCAGAAAGAGAAAGAGAAAAACTACAAATACTCACATTAGATGAATGGAAAAATGATATTATTAGTTATGATAAAATGCAAGGCCAACCAAGTGTAACTATTAGAATACAAAACCAGAATATGGAATGCTTGTTCAATACAGGAGTTACAGTAAATGTCATGAGTTAAAGATGTAGAACTAACAACAACGACTAATACATTGAGATGTGCAAATAATAGTGTTTTAGAAACGAAAGGTAAAGCAATATTAGAAATAGGAATAAATGGCAGGAAAAGAAGGGTAAAGTTTATCATAGTAAGATATATGACTCCAGAGGTAAAATTGGTGGCCAGTAGAAAAGGTCGAGAAAACGAAGCAAGAGCACATATGCAGTATCGAAGCCAAATTTGGGAAAAGAATAACGGAGATGAAACGATTTCAAAGAGCAAAGAATACTTTAAAGATAAATAACCCGATACTACTGAACATTATAAAAAAGAATCAAAATGTTTTTATGGCTGATAAATGGGACATTGGCTGCACAAAGCTGTTGAAGCATAAAATAGAAACTCAAGGAAAACCGATAAATATTAAACATTGGAGACAACCAGTCAACTTGGAAGGTAAAATAGATGAAGCGATAAAAACGTATGGGAAAACAATATTATCAAAATGTGTAATTCGCCATGGAACACTCCATTAATATGCGCCTGGAAGAAAGAAATGCAAGATATTAGATTATGCCTTGATTTCAGGCAATTAAACCTAGTAACAGAGAGACAGGCGTTCCATATGCCGAATATAGCAGAGATGTTAGATAAAGGGGTGAAGCAAAGTATTTCAGTTCGATAGATCTTGGAAATGCATATTATCAAGTAGAACTAGAAGACGAATCAAAGTTAAAAACGGCGTTTTCAACCAAATCAGGTCAATACTGTTTATACAGAATGCCATTTGGAATAGCAGCGGCATCAGGTACGTTTCAGGAAGTGATGGGAAAAGTATTAATGGGTACGAGATATGCAGCAGCATACCTAGACGATATTTTTATATTAACAGAAACTATCAATCATCACTATGAAGTTTTAAATGAAGTGCTGGACAAAATTTAAAACACGGGTCTTAGGATAAACGTGAAAATCTTTAGGTCATATAATCAATAAAGATGGAATACAGACCGACTCGTCAAAGCTAGATACGATTAAATCATTTGAAAAGCCAAAATGTGTTAAGAATCTGAGAAGCTTCCTAGGAATATGCAATTACTACAGAAGATTTATAAAGGAATACGCAAAAAAGGCAAGAGTTTTAGAAGAGCTATTCGGGTTAAACAACAAAAAATTAATTTGGACTGACGGATGCAACATCGCATTCGAAAATATGAAAAATGCTTTAATGTCCTCACCTATTCTAGGGTTTCCAGATTTCGAAAGAGAATTCATTCTGGATACTGATGTGAGATTTGACTCGATTGGAGCAGTATTATCACTGAAAGACGACAGTGGGTGCGAAAAGGTTATAGCATATAGTTCTCATGCAATGAGCAATCATGAAAAGTGATATTGCATAAAAAGGAAAGAGTTGCTGGCCTTCTATTATTTTTGTCAACACTTCAATCATTATTTATATGGAAAACGGTTCATTTTGAGAACGGACCATAAAGCTATCACGTTTATATTATCCACAAAGAAACCAATAACAACGCAATTTCAGACATGGATTAACTACCTCAGTAGTCTTGATATTAAAATAGAGTATAGAAAAGGTACGAATCATGCAAATGCAGATATGTTGTCAAGGAGTACATGTGGAACATATACACAATGTTTATTGGCACACGAAGACGCGAAAGTGGAAAGAATGAAAATCCGAACAATAAACACGATGGAAAAAACTGAAGATTATAAGTGGCAAAAAAATAATACAGAAATAGAACAAATAAAAAGGAAATAGCATAGGGTTCAAGTTGGAAATTTATACTGGTAGACAACGTGATGAAAACTATAGAGGGTAAGATATGGATACCTAGAAACAAAAGACAAGAAATGATAAAGAGTATGCATATTTTGCTATCACTCGCAGGAGCAGAAAAGGTGACAAAATATGTAGCGGACAATTACGATATGGGAGACATAAAAGAATCAGTAAAAGAAAAAATTGGACAATGCGAGGCATATCAAAGAACGAAAGTTGTGAAAACAAAGTTGAAGGAAGAGACAATAAAACTGACAGCAGAGGTGCCGTGGGAGAAAGTGCACATTGATATATGTAGCCCATTACAGGAAACATTCAGAAAGAACAGATATATAGTCGCAATGATTGATCAATTTAGCAGATATATCTCTCTGACTGCTGTCGCTAAACAGGATGATGAAACCGTGAAGGAAACAATACTACAAAAATGGATTCTTAGATTTAGAGCACCAAAGGAAATTCACACAGATTGTGGAAAAGTATTTGATTCTAAGACGATGAAAGATTTTACAAAATCAATGGGAATTACACTATGCTTTTCAAGTCCATAGCATCATAATACAAATGGTGTGATAGAACGTCAATTCAGGACAATAAGAGCCTATATAAATGCATCATTAAAAGAAAAAAGTAGAACACATTGGGCAGAGATTATAACAGAGATTGAATTTACCGTGAATGCAACATTTCTGAATTGGGCGATACTATTGGGCGAAGTCCCACAGAAGTCATATTTGGAAGAAAAATATCTCGAGAACAATTTCATTTTAAAGCGCTGATTTCACAAAAAGAAGATACACGAGAAACAACGCAAACAAAAAGATCATTTGATATTGGAGAGGAGCTTCTAGTAAAAGTAGAATCAAGAACGAAAGACAAGGAAAGATACGAAGGGCCATACAGAATAATGCAGAAGATCCATGATCGTCGATATCTGCTACAAGACGAAAGTGGGAAAATGCTTCAAAGAAATGTTGAAAAGAGGAAGAAATTTCTTAAAGAAGGGGGATGTGAGGTGTTTTCAGCTGAGAATTGAATATTTCAATGATTTATTAAGGTAATTTTAAATGATAAATAATTGACTATTAAAATAACTTTTAAAATAATTTTTAAATCGAATTTTTAAATTGAAAAATTAAACAAGCTTTTTATTAGTAAATCATTTTCAAATAAATATATTTTAAATATCGAAATTTTAATAAATGGTTTTTTGAAATATTTTATTCAACGCTGAAAATTTGTTTGGAAATTATAGAATATTTCATTAAATAAATACTTGGAATTATGACGTTAACTTTTGAACCGGATTTAAAAAATAATTTAGAAAATGTGTTAGCAGCTTCTAATACCAGGAATGCGGAAAAAGAGTAAATTAATTGGAGAACTAAATATCTTCTTTTGTATGAGTTACTATTTCTTCATCACCTATATCTTCTTAATATATCATTCTCATTTTTACACATAGATTGATGTATAAAACAAGTTTACTTTTGGAAAATATTGATTACTAAAGCAAATGTCAAACTGGTTCAAAGTGTGCTCAAATTGTGCTGTGACTCGTCAAAGTATCTAAGCAAATCGCTTTTTTACATCTATAAAATCGAATTCAAATACTGTTTGACATTGAGCTTCAAAATGTCGGATTGGCAGCAAGGAATTTGTGGGTGTTTTGGTGACCTTGGTTAATTGACTTCGCTGGGTAACACTAAATTAATTTTTGTCTCTTCAGGAACGTGTGTGTTGGCGTACTTTGCCCCATGCTATTTGGTTGGTCTAGATGCAGAAACGGTGGATAAGAATTGTGTGCTATGTTGTATAGCATTCATATTCCTCCCCCCTTGTATAACTTGTCATATTCGAGGCAAAGTAAGAGGTAAAAGAAACATTCCAGGTGGGTCTTGTAATGACTTCTTGCTATCTCTTTTATTACTATGTTGCACTGTGGCTCAAATGCATCACGAAGTCAAACATATGAGCGGAACTGCTATGGCGCTAGAGCGAGAATAGAATGTCAATCAAGTTTTCTTAAGCGATGAGTTATATTTCATTTTAAATAAATGTTTTAGCTTTAAGTTATTTTTTTTGAATAATAATGATAATTATTATTATTTATAATATTAGAAAAAATTTTCCTAAGTCTTTTCAGAGGTATTTTTGTACAATTTTTATATTGAATTAAATACTGATTATATAAATTTAGTAAAAATAAAATTATATAAAAAAAAACTATTAATTAAAAAAATTATATATTAATTAGATTTAATTATAAGATAACGCCAATCAAACATTTTTTTCACGATTAATTTCGACAGTTTTCCTGTCATCATCAGGTGGGATATAATAACTCATTAAATAAAGGATTTTAAACAAATTTAATTATATATAAAAAAATTTTTATTTTATAAAAAATATTTTTTCACCTTTCATCTCCGATCTTTAAATTTTCTGATTAATGTTTCCCATCATATTGTCTTTGATATCGAACTTTGCCTTTTTTTCGAATTTCCCGTTTAATACTTTACCTCCAACTTTCAAGGTTCTTATTGTTTTTGTCTCATTTTGTTATTTTCTGTATAATATCTTTATTTATATGACTATTTATGTGCCATTTTGAAATATAAAAATTCTCAACAATATATAATTTGTTTTTTGGTTCTATTGGAATGATTTAGTCATTTGTAGTGAAGTTTTGTGTGAACTAAATCTTTTTTCAAAATAATGGTTTCTTGACAGTGGCGGATTTAACGTTAAAGGAACCCAAGGCGCAAAAGAATTCTAGTGCCCCCTTAACCTTCCCCTTTTGGATAGAAAATTTGAAAAAATAGGTTATATTTAAAAAAAATGTAATGTATACAAAACTTTTAATAAATTTTATTTTAATTTTAGAAGTACAAACATTATTCCCCAAATATACTTAGTATATTTATACAATATTTGGTACTTCCATGTTATCTTACCTCCAAAAATTAAATTAAAAAAGAACACATATAATTATTATATTTATTTTCTAAATCACAGTTACAAACTCAGCAAATGTTTGTAAAGAGTTTGTAAATGGTCATCCAGGTGGCCAGAAAACCACAATGTCGTTGAGAATAGTGTCGAACACATCGGCACTGTTGCTTAGAACACGTTTGCGCCACATAAACTCACATAATCATATAATCACACAAATCACAGATAGCCTTAATAAATTCACGTTCAATAATGTTCAATAACGTCATCAATAATGTATTCTCTCATTTTTATATTGTTATTTTAATTGTATTTTATAATATAATTTAATGTAATGTAAGCTAATAAACGGTTTCATATTAAGTATCAAAATGAAAAGTATGGCAATATTTATTTACAATTATTTGCTTTAGCGCAAAATTTTCTACTTTTGGATGCAGCAAATTTATCAATTATATCTTCAAAATTGATACTTTGTTACATGTCATTTTCTATGAACATCATTGATAAATTTTGCAAATGCTCTTGACCTAGACTATTCCTTAGATAATTTTTAATGCGCGTAAGAACGGAGAATGATCGTTCTCCGGTTGCATTGCATCCGGTAATGTTAAAAAAATTTTAAAGTAGTTTCATTATTTGGAAAGGTAGATTGAAATCCGTCAAAAATTGTTTTGTACATTTTGAAAGGGCACTTAATATTTTCCTCTTTAATGAATTTTAAAAATTGGTGAACTTCATCCCTAAAATAACATATATCAATGTCATTTTTATACAGGTCGAATAATTTCAAAATACATTTGTTTATTTCGTCATTGCTCATGGTATGATTGAAGAATGGCTCAAAATCATATAATACCATTTAGTAAACAACAGATCTTGTAGAAATTTCTGTTTCAATTTTATCATAAATTGCGTTCTGTGTTTCTACCCCAAACAATTCTCGCTTCACCAGGCGTACATCATTTGTACGTGATTCATCGAACTGTATTTTTCGTGTCTTAAGTCTTTCTTTATAATTTATATTATCAATTAATAAAGCTGTCTCATGTTCTATACTTTCAAAATCATCTCTAACGTCCATTATAAATTGAGACAAAAAATTTAACGCATTGAAATAAATTTGTTTGAATTTGTTGAAATGAATGACTTGTGCTGTTTATTCTTTGCAACAATTTATCCCAGAGAACGGTTAGCAATGCATTTTCTTATGTGTCTAAACAATTAAACAATTTTTTGGTTCTAATTTAGTCATTAGTTGTTTGTTAACCGTTTGCGGACGGTAGGCAAGTAGTGCTGGCCTGAATTGCTTAAGCGGTTGTGAACGGTAGGCCAGCAAAATTTGGCCACTAATTTTGTTCCAGATGTTTAACAATGTATAACAATGTATTAACAATGTATTAACCAGTTGTGCTGGCCAAACTTTAAAAAAATCATACCACGATATCAAGCATTCGTATACTAAAAAAATTTATGCTAAAAAATAATAAACTAATTTCGTCCGCAAACGATTAACATTTTCGGTAATACTATTAAGAACTACTTTAATATTTTTATAATTTAACCGTACAGCAGAAACTGCATCAGGTCTTGCTGACCATCTAGTGTGATTAACTCTTTCTATATATTTTTTAATTATTATTGCGAAAGCTATCAACAAGTAGATTCCAAGTAGGTGGACGAAGAAAGAAATACATAAATGTTTTTTATTAATTCGAAATAATAAACAGCTGCCGAAAAAGTCTCCGGAGCGCAATTTCCAATTAAATTTAATGAGTGACTTGAATATGGAACGAGAGTGGCAGATTGATTTATACTTGACAGCCATATTAGCTGTATTGTTGTAACTTTACCCACAACAATTTTTTAGATCCAATGACAAGTTAGTTAACATTTTAATAATATTTGGATTTGTGGCTCTTATTTTCCAAAAATCCAAAAAATCGCTTTTTACACATCCCTCTTTGTTAATATATCTTAATATAAATGTTAATTGATCTTACGTCTGGCGTAGAATCAATAATTATTGAATAGTACATAGGTTCCTGAACCTCTGAAATTATTTTTTCTTTTACATCAGTTCCCATTAAATTAATAAATTCATCACAGGTCGTGTCAGATCAATAATTAACCCTGTCATTTCCAATATTATCATATCTCTCTAAGTGACTTTTAAGAAAATTTTCAAATTGAGCCAAATATTTTATGCATGTTATAAAATTAAAAGATATAATCAAATAAAAAAAATATAATAATTTCACTTTGTTAAATAAGAAATTAAATAAACTGTTCTAATAAAACCATACATTATTTCAAATAAATATAAATAAAACACAAATAATTTTTTTAATTATGAAATTAATTGCAAACTTTATCTTTAGAAAGAACCCATTTTTTAATTGTATTTGTATTTAATTTTTAGTTTAAGGCCTCATTATGATTATATATTTTAACAATTTAAATTTGCTCTAAAAGGTTTTGTATTTAGATTTTTAATTACATTAATATATTTTAAAATTTCTAATAAGGCTAATTGCTATGTTTATTCCACTTCTACTTTTTTATTTTTTGTATTAATTTCTTTTATTACGTTTTAAATTATGGGTTAAAATATAAAAATAAAGACCCAAAAATTAGCCTATTAGTTTCCCACCAAATAATCTTTTACTGTAGTTCGAGGCCCCTGACTTGTGGGACCCGATGCGCTAGCCTCCTGCCCTGTGCGGAAATCCGTCACTTTTTCTTGGTAACAACATCAATTAAACATAAAATAATAAATAAATGACATAGTTTAATATAATTTAATTCAACTGTTAGATTTGTGACTACATCATTTTCAAGCAGAGAAATATATGCGCTTTCTGGTCCATACATACATAGTTATTAGTCGCATACAATCAGATTCACAGAACTACACCAAAGTGCATAGATTATGTCCAGCAAAGATAAATAATATGGGAAAATAATAGTTATATCTTTTATTAAATTTGCATTTTATCAATGTTTTATAAAATAATTTTAATCTCATTTTATTAAAAATATTTTTTTAATTAAAATTTCGTGATTATGATGAATTTAAGGTCATTAATGTTTTGAAAACGATATAATTTAATAAATTCTTATTTAAATACATTTTTGAATAAATAGTTAAACATACATGGCAATGATTTAATTATAAGATAACGCCAATCAAACATTCTTTTCACGATTAATTTCAACAGTTTTCCTCTCATCATCAGGTGGGATATAATAACTCATTAAATTAAGGATTTTAAACAAATTTAATGAGTTATTATATCCCACTTGATGATGACAGGAAAACTGTCGAAATTAATCGTGAAAAGAATGTTTGATTGGCGTTATCTTATAATTAAATACATTTGTTCAGCTCTTATAATTTTTTTTCAATTAGAAATAAGTTCGGGAAATTTGTTTCTATGTGATTAGAGTATTTCCCTCCTGTTTTTCGTGAATTTGATGATTTTCTTTTATCAATTTCTGACTATTAAAAAATAATTAACTTTAAATTTAATATTTCAATTATAAATTACGGTCTTCGATGTCTTCATTCTATATATTCCCGTAATTTTCAGAAATTTATCATCATTATCAAAATTTCTAAAAACGCTTGTAAGTTGGAATATTTTTTAAATAAATTATAATTTAAATTCCTCTCCTTTACTTCTCCAAAACTCATGTAAAGGTGGAATGTGATTAGACGCTAGAAAAACTCAAATTGCATATTTTTATAATTAAAAATTTCCGTAATAAATGGTTACCATTCACAATATTTGTCTGTTTGTGTGTATTTTGTATTATATGGTTGTTATGTATAATGTATATGAGTTTGTATTATACTTTTCTCACCAAAATTAATTTTATATCTTTCTATAATAATATCATTTAATTTGTACTTATTTCAAGTAGATATATTGATGATATATATAATTTAATTATATCTTATACTATAGTATAGTATATAATATAGTATAACTATACCTTAATTTGTAGTTACATGTACCGTATTTTTTGCGCTTTGGTGTAATAAAATCAAACAATGAAAGAAATGACCAATTAACAAAAAATAAATAGAAATAATGAATTCTAATTAGACATTTATAGATTTTTAAATTATATTTTTATTCATACAAAAAATCACTTTTTCATGGTGATCTTATCATTTTACAGCTTTATCATTGAACTAATTGTTATCAATATCTTCGTCACTTTCTTCATCGCTATCTTCATTGTTATCTTCATCCGCATGTTCTTAACTATCCTCATAATTATCTTCATCACCATATTCATTGTCCAATTCTTCTCCATCACTATTTTCTTCATCATTTGTTTTCACGTCAATGAATCCCTCATTATCGTTTTCATCATCATATTCTTCAGACTCACCATAATCACTGTATTCACTGTCAATATCATAATCTTCATATACACTGTCAAAATCATCATAATCATCATCATCCTCATGATCACTATTACGTCGTCTTATTACGTCCTCGAATCCTTCATTATCGTATTCATCATCATATTCTTCAATCTCACCATAATCACTGTATTCACTGTCAATATCATAATCTTCATTTTCATTCTCATTTTCCTCTTCATTTGTTGAATCATTTAATTTAATTTTCTTACAGATCGGTTGAGGTTCATAAACAGTTAGTTTATCAACACAATTCCCTCCAATTTCCTCATAAATGAGAATCTCGTCCATTACGGATCTGCATTCTAAACATCGGTTTGAAACATCAATCCATCTCCGTATGCACCTTTCACAGAATTGATGGCGACAATTTCCTGCTTCACCAAACGATGAAGTAATGTTTAGCATACAAATGGGACATTCAATATTTTCTTTTGTCATTTTACAAATAATATTCCTATATCAGACATATTTAAATAAATTTATTAAATATTCAGCCGATTATGCAAGAGTTAATGATGTTAAGGAAGTATTAAATATGTTTCCGGTATTTTCAGTTTCCGTTTCCGTTTTTATCAAAATGATTTGAAATCCTAAAATTTGAGTTCTAAGCCGGATTGAAAATAATAATAAAAATAATAATAATAATAATAATAATAATAATAATAATAATAATAATAATAATAATAATAATAATAATAAAATAATAATAATAATAATAATAATAATAATAATAATAATAATAATAATAATAATAATAATAATAATAATAATAATAATAATAATTGTTTAAGGTGGATTAAGTTAGAAAAGTAAAAATATTATTTTATTAAAAGGTAATTATTTATTTTTGAAAATGATCATCAACTTTTATTATTATTTATAGCATTTTAGATATTAAGAAGCAATGATTATCTTTCTGGGTACCAAAACTCAATTAGCTTACAATGCCAATGTGATTAAAAATATTTCAATGTCATCAGTTATAGGTTATAACTAGACCTTTATATGACTATGAATCAATGAAGATATTGACGTTTTTTTGATATGCATGAATATTCGTCACATCCTTTTTGAAGTGATTTATATATATATATATATATATATTATTGTTAGGGATGGATTCTTCACCTTTATAAATTATAAAGATAACAATAATAAAAAATAATGATAATGATATTTGCCATATTGGATGGTGAATAACCAATATTAATCGAAAAGAGGAAATTTAAAAATTATAGAGATTTATTTAAATTGAATATTGAAAAAATAGAATTTTTGAATTGAATATTTCAAAAGTATTTTAACTGATTTAAAATTTAAATTGTTTAAATTTTTATTTTTTTCCAATTTTATCAAGAGAAACAGCAAGTTCAAGAAAGGAGAAATAGAGTGAGAGAAAATTAGTTTAGCCTATTTTAAGTCGAAATATTTTCTTTAAATCAGTATTGCGGAATGGCTTTCGGTTTTATTTATATTATGTATTTTATAAATAATTATTCGATCAAAAAATTTATTTTTTAATTATTTCTAATAATGATAATATTAATTTAAAGCAAATATAGCCCAAAGATATACTCAGTTATTAGAAAAATTAAGAAATGAAAGATTCTGTACATACTTACATAACTAATCACGCGGTGTATTATAGGCACAAGACGTAACAATAATATTCTCACACTTTCGGTTCGCCTAAATGTAGTATACCTATCGATAAAGGGTTAGGATGCCTATAACGCATTTGTATGCCACGCGAATCAAGTTATGATGTGTTTACCGTGAGTGGTGTAAAAAATACACCAGCTGACTACCTAAAAGTTAATAATAGTTTTAATACTTCACAAAGTTACAACGAAACACAAATACAAATGCTAAGCATAAATTTTATTGAAACAAATTAAAATTTAAAGAAATTATCTATATTAGCGACAAAACCTCATATGAATCTATACATAACTCGAATATATTATTTGTTGTATTGAATAAAGAACTGTTGCTCTATGTATTTTGGCTCTTGATCTTTCTTAAAAATACTTCAAAAATCAATTTCTTGCGCATTACACTTTCCGGTGCTTAACTTTTAAAATGTGAGAATGGTGGTAACTCTAATCATTTTCATTCTACTATTAGATTAACTGCAAAAATTCAAAGCAATATTTCGTTTTGAATTGCTCAGTTTTCATGGAATTTTATCTATTGAGGTCGTGCAAATAATATCTCAGTCAATACAAAACTTCATAAAAAACGATGTCAGATGCCTTGTAAAACATGTTATTCTGAAAAGGAGACAATGTCACACGAAAAAAACACTCTTAAAGTTCATCAAAATGATTAATTTTTCAATTAATTTCAAAAATCTAATCTTATTATTGTGGTTGACATTATTTGATTGCTTGTTCCATACTCCAAGGAACGAGTTGAATTTATAAATACTGGATTAAATAAAAAATAAATATGTTACCAATTTTCAACAGATCAATAAAAAACATGGAAAAACCATTTAAAACCTATAAGAACTGATGTATAATCCTTTAATCCTCACTTTCACAAGCATTCACCAATTTGGCACATTACCAACGTTTTTAACTCAAAGGGTGTCAATAGATAAAATAACTTGTATTCTGGTTTACGTCAGTGACAACACGAGAGGGTAAAATAACAATAATAATAATAATAATAATAATAATAATAATAATAATAATAATAATAATAATAATAATAATAATAATAATAATAATAATAATAATAATAATAATAATAATAATAATAATAATAATATTAATAAATGAATTTTTTGATCGATTGACAACTTTGAGAAAAGCATTAGTAAATTGGCAGATGTGACGATTTCTGCTTGGCCTGCTGTAAAATAATCAGGAAAGCTTTGATAGACAGCAGTAATTAAACAACCTGCTACCAAAACACCAATTTGAAAATTAAGAGTCCGGAATTTTAAGAAGAATTTTAGACAAAAATATATTTAATAATAAAAATTATATTCCGCATTCGTGTGGCACTCCAGAAAGAAAATCAAGAAGAAATTTACAATAAAGTCCAAAGAAAGCCAAAAATCAAGCAATGAAATGAAATTCTAAATATAAAACGAATTAATAAATCGGAGCAAAAGAAATAAATAAAAACTTTATTTTTAATAGAAATTGCTGATTATAATTACAGATTTGTAGATTTACAGCTTATGTTTTTATTCATTCAAAGAATAACTTTACAAGGTCATCTTACAATACAACAGCTTTCTCATTGACCTAATTGTCATCACTATCTTCATCACCGCCTTCATCGTCCAATTCATCTCCATCACTATCTTCATCACCGCCTTCATCGTCCAATTCATCTCCATCACTATCTTCATCACCGCCTTCATCGTCCAATTCTTCTCCATCACTATTTTCTTCATCATTTGAATCCACGTCCTCGAATCCTTCATTATCGTATTCATCATCATATTCTTCAATCTCATCATAATCACTGTATTCACTGTCAATATCATCATCTTCATTTTCATTCTCATTTCCCTCTTCATTCGTTGAATCTTTTAATTTAATTTTCTTACAGATCGGTTGAGGTTCATAAACAGTTAGTTTATCAACACAATTCCCTCCAATTTCCTCATAAATGAGAATCTCGTCCATTACGGATCTGCATTCTAAACATCGGTTTGAAACATCAATCCATCTCCGTATGCACCTTTCACAGAATTGATGGCGACAATTTCCTGCTTCACCAAACGATGAAGTAATGTTTAACATACAAATGGGACATTCAATATTTTCTTTTGTCATTTTACAAATAATATTCCTATATCAGACATATTTAAATAAATTTATTAAATTTTCAGCCGATTATGCAAGAGTTAATGATGTTAAGGAAGTATTAAATATGTTTCCGGTATTTTCAGTTTCCGTTTCCGTTTTTATCAAAATGATTTGAAATCCTAAAATTTGAGTTCTAAGCCGGATTGAAAATAATAATAATATTAGTAATAGTAATAATAATAATAATAATAATAATAATAATAATAATAATAATAATAATAATAATAATAATAATAATAATAATAATAATAATAATAATAATAATAATAATAATAATAATAATAATAAAATGATAATAAAATGATAATTTAAGCCTTTTGCTGCAAATAATGTATTTAATGAAAGAATTTTCGACTATCAGGTAGTCCTTATTAATTTCTGCAGATTTCAAATTTAATAAAAACAAAAATTAAGAATTTTAGACTATTAAAATAGTCCTCAAGGAAGCTGTTAAGAAGATTAAGAAGCGTAACTTACTATTTCAAAGTTTACGTTATTCGTTTAAAGTATTTCATCAACAATGAAAAAGAAAATTGTGAAAAAATAATATGAAATTATTGAGGATTTATTCAAAAATCTCCAATGTCTATGTGAGAAAATATTTTAATACTATTAATAATAAAATATGAATTGAAAGTGTAAAGGTAAAAAGGTAAAAGTAAAAATTAGTCAGCCTGAGCTCACAATTATATGTTTTCAAGAAATGACATTTATGTGTTTGAAGCTTTTAAATAATTATTAGTTGAAAACAAACTGATGGATAAAGTTATTTTCAATTTTTTTGCGAATTATCAAGAAATAAGGTGTAAAATAAATCTTTATGTTAAAATCTTGTTACGTTAAATTTTTTTAAATTTTTTAAAATCTTTTGAATTTCCATATTTTTTAAATTTTAATAGCTTTAAACATTTTTAAATCTATCGAGACAATCTTTTAATGTTGCAAGAATTTTATCTGACTCAAGTTAATCCAATTATTTTTTATGCCATACTAGATACGTTCCTCAGAAATCCGCAGAAAAAAGAGTTGGTTCAACGATAAACGTAATTATATTCCCCACTTAAATAATGAAGAAAATTAATTTAATGAAATAAATTGATCCTTTGGTTGTACCATGTATCACATATGATACACAAGCACTGGAAATTGTTAGACGAAACATGCTTCGAAAAACAAAGGTTTGTTCGACACTTGGTAGTGGAGGACGGGATTTTCACCAGAAAAAATATGTTGTATTAACGTGAATTTACATCCAGGTTCACGATGACAACCCTGGCTATTTCGATAAGTTCTTTGAATTTTTGAAAAAAGATTTTGAAATTCGTATAATACAAATTATACTACTCAAATTTTGTCAGCGAAGAATTGAGGGGAAAATACTTGAAACAAAACTGACTGTAAGAATGTAATGATATTAAACAATTGATGTTGTTTTAATTTAGAAAAAATTTAGAAAATTTAATTAATTTTTAATTAATTTTTAATTAATTTAGAAAATAGATTTTGAAATTTAGTAAAAATAGTGTTATTTACTTACAAGCTATGCTGGTAGATGGAAATCAGTAAAGTTATAATCGAAAATATGGGGAAATACTATTGTAAAAACGTCAATTTAGAAGAAGGTTCCGAAAGTTGAAAATAATCTAGGAATCCTCGGACCCAGAAAACCGGGTTTTTCATAGATTTTACGAACACTAAACCCGGTGAATTAGTTATTTATCTTATACAATAGACTACTAATTTAATCCCTTAATTTGGAATCAAGAGCGAATTTAACTAGTTGAACTCGGTTCGGCTACCAAACAAGTGAATAAAAATACAATGAGACGAAGTGAGATAGAGATATATGGGCGGCGTCGTGTGCCATAGCTCTATACTTAAGTTTATGAGTTTGGGGATTCCTAAAAGCACGTGCGCTATGCCGTGTGAATTGCGCAATACTTTTTTATAGTCTAAGATGTATCTGACTGCACTCTAAATGAGAACATCAACGTGAAATCAAAGTAAGTATGTATGTTTCTATAATGTAAGATTATTGATTTTTTGGATATATTATAGGAAACGGTTCTCAGTGGCGTTTGGTGTACATGACCATGCCTGCTTTCTGTGGTTTGTGTGTGTGTGTATTTAGTCTAGTTATAAAATTATTTATTGCTATTTTTTATATTTGAAATTTTGAAATAAAATAAATGCTTGTAATAAACTATTTATTATTTTAGTTCTTTGCTATTGACCCTTAGAACCAACCAAGAAAACCCGGGAAAATTCGGGTTTTAAAAATATCGTTCAAAATCTAAATCCCTTTTAACAATGGATTTTAGTATATTTAAAACAAGTTATCAAATTTATACAGCTTATCAAGCTACCTCTTAAACCAACTAAGAACTAAGTTAGAACTAAGTTAGTCACTCAACTAAAGAGGATAGCAACTACTTAGTTATATGAAAATGAAACGGTTGCAGAAGTAGTACCAAAATTAGATAGTAGAAAACTTGCAAGCCGAAGAAATTTTATTTGCAGTCGTAGATAATATGCAGTTAGATACTGTACAAAAATATGAGAGGTCAAAAGTGCAGAATGCTGTTTGATAGGGCACATTTCTAGATTTTGCAAGCTGTGAAATGTATAAAAAGTCATATACAATTTTGAATTGGATGTTGCTCGAATGGTGCTTCAAAGGTATGTCTAGTTGATCCTTATCCCCAGTATTGACAGGGAATGTCAGGAATATAAGACAATGAATGGCGGAACGATCAGGTGGATTATCGTGTGTTGCTCGGGACGATAGTAACGTTTTTAGTTATATTGTGACCATTGTTATTGTTTTGCTAATTATAAAAATGACTATCTTTATTTCATAGTCGTTTGTATTAATAGGTATATTAGAAACAAGTTTTTTCTGATGGTTGTGTTGTGTATGGTGTGGTCTGTTGCTGTGATCCGATGGGGAATGCAAGGCAAGTAAATGGACGATTAACAAAATTAATACTGGCTTTCGATAGATAGAAATAAAAACGTAATTATCACTACGTGAACTCTAACATAGTTCCGTTCTTGTGCCCAGCTTAAATACTTAATAGTAAAATGTTGATGTTCTTCCGATTAATTTCAGCGATAAGCTTATTGGAAAAGATGAGAACTGATCATGAAGCGGCGTTGCGACTGGTGGAAGTATTCGGCGCCTCACCAAGGTCCTGATAGAGCAAATCCAAAGAATGGAAAGAACATGGTTTAGTCCTTACTTCATGAAGAAAAGGCTCCAACAGATGTAGACTCAGCGGGAGCAAGGGGCCCAAGACCAGCTAGAGATTCGATCCCTGAGAATTCAATTTAAACGGCAATGGAATCGGGATAATCAAGCCCATATTGATCAATATTATGTAGAGCAGGTGCTTAATGTATCAGGTCTTTCGTTGCCGGGTACAGAACCTCAGCTCGCTACGACGTCGCAACCAATATAATCCAGGTGGTCTAGCAAGCCTGGAAAAGCCGAACACCCCAGGTGGCGAGAACACAAGAATGCCCAGATCTTAGGACATTCCAATTGTGCCCAATCGTACCTACATCTCTGAAAGTTAGTTCTGACAGTTAATGCGCGATTGCATATATTTGGAAATAAAACGTGTATTGTGCCTCGGGTCTCTTATATTGACTGCGTAGGCAAAGAATTTCCTTGGCATAATTATTAATCCACAGTGTAGGATGGTAAAAATAATAATAAAAAATAATAATAATAATAGGAGTTATAGCAAAGTTCACGGGTTTTGAGTCGTTAGGACATAGAACAGGAGAGACCTAAGTAAAGACGGTATATGCCTTCTATTGGAAGCCCACGAACCTATTCGAATGATCACCGATTATAGTGTACAGTAGTACACTCACTTCTCGCGAATATTCTCCAATGTGACACATTACCAACGTTGATCATTCAACGGATGTCGGATGATTAAACAAGTCGTTGTATTTTGGGTTGCGCCTGAAACGACCTGAACCGGTAAAATATGGCTTACCTGCGACCCACCACAAATAACAACATAAATTATACGAGAATAAAGAAACAGTAATTAATAATCCAATTCATGAATAGAAAATTAATGTCAAGACGTAAAACCTTCAATCCGAAATCAGGAATTCATAAATGAAGATGAAATGTAAAAGATGTTTTGGTAACAAAGCGCAACTGCCCATTTATTCCAAAACACGACATATATTTTCAACATTGTTGTCAAAGGCATAATAAATACATATTGAATATTTAGAAGTCCATCAACATAATTTTATAAAAAGAAAAAATACATGTAAATGAAATCTAAAATTTAACTCTTCAATAAAAATTGATTGAAAAATTTTGTTAATTAAATATCAATTATTTTAATGTATTTGAAAATTTGTTTAAATAAATCAATTTCAAAATCATAACTAGTTACTATATAACATCAAATTTCAATGCAAAATTTACAATTTTTAAACCCAACTTTTTTCAGATTATTTATTATATTAAATTTAAGAGAAATATATTATTTTATCATACAATGCAGGTATGAAATATAATTTGCAATTCCAGTCGGTGACAGTCTTTATTTTACAGATTTCCAAGTTGAAATGCAATCAAACAGTTGCTGCACAAGTCGGATGCAGTCAGTTTGGAACTTGCCACCTCAGACACAAAATTGGAAACGAATGGGAAGTCATATGCGTGTAAGGTTTTCCATTATAATTATTATCATTATTATCATTATTATCATTATTATTATTATTATTATTATTATTATTATTATTATTATTATTATTATTATTATTATTATTATTATTATTATTATTATTATTATTATTATTATTATTATTATTATTATTATTATTATTATTATTATTATTATTATTATTATTATTATTATTATTATTATTATTATTATTATTATTATTATTATTATTATTATTATTATTATTATTATTATTTTATTATTGTATATTAATTAATTTCAGTTGTGAAAAAGATTGGTACGGGGAATATTGTGACCGATATCAAGGTGAGTGAAATAATTGTAATATTTTTCTGAATAATATTAAATGTGAATCATAATTTAAATTATTCGATATTTTGTACAATTATAAATTTTTATTTATTTGTTATTTTTTAATGACTTATGGTTTTTTTTTCAATTTCAGCTGCCATCAAACATCAGCGTGAGTGGTTTTAAATTTGATGACGAATTCAAATTGATTTGACGATTTTCTCGTTTTGTATTTTAGTTCCTCCCTTTAATATATCGGAAATCATAATTCTAACATTCGTAATCATCATTCTGCTGGTGTTGATAGCGATTGGGACCATAATTTTATTCAAGTAATTCGATGATATATTAAAAAAATTGATATTAATTTATATATATATATATATTATTTTATTTTATTTTATTTATAATTAATAATTGTTAATGAATATCGATTTTGTAGATTCAAACAAGACACCAGACAGCGACGATCATCCAGAACAAATGAGCATTTAAATGGATCAGTGAACAAGGACAAATATTCCATAGAAAATGGAAATCTTTCGGTAGTTATTAATAATAACTATTAATTAATAATATCTATAATAATAATAATAATAATAATAATAATTATAATAATAATAATAATAATAATGATAATAATAATAATAATAATAATAATAATAATAATAATAATAATAATAATAATAATAATAAAATCCCAATTTGTTACAATTTCAAGAAACTTTTGCATTGAGAAAACTGCTTTTGAATTAGTAAGGAAAACCTTAAATGCTTCTTTGGATAGGAGCATAACCACAAAAAATATTTTTATTTCCTTGAGTTTGTAAATTGGAAGCCCATTTCCTGTTTATTGCAATTTTCATTTATCACATATAACAGTCAGTTATCAACAGCCACTACTGAAGTAAATATTAAAACAAATTAAAACCCGAATTCTTATCAAATAGATTATCTACCCCCCCCCCCCCCCCCAATATTTGGAACAACATCCACTCCATCAAATAATCTTTGCTCTTATTTCTATCATTCCGATAACAATCCGAGACTCAAAGGTTGACATTTATTTCATTTGAATATTTTACTAAAAATGTTTCTGTCAATCACAATTTAACAAGTTTCGCCATTATTTTCCATTGTATTTGACATTTTCTGATATCCTGTCTAAGGTAAACTTTTTAATGCTTTTTGTAGGGAAACAACATCAATTATTATAATAATTATTATTATAATTATAATAATTATTATTATTATTATTATTATTATTATTATTATTATTATTATTATTATTATTATTATTATTATTATTATTATTATTATTATTGTTTTATTATTATTATTATTATTGATTTTATTATTTATTTAATATTCCAGATTACAAGTGAAGTGAAAGTTCCATTAAAATCAAAGCAATAACAGGCATTCAATTGGTCATAGAAAATATATTATTCTCAAATCATCCTAGATATTAAAATAATAATAATGATAATGATAATAAAGCATGCCAGCGATAGATGATTTATAATTTTTATAATTTTATACATTTTCAATTTTTTATCCACACATTAGATTTATTATTTGTTGATGATTTGCAACTGTTTTTGATGTATTTTTTATTGTTTTCATAGCTCTGAATGTCTTGTAAGAATAACAACACAAACAAACAAACACACGTAAAATGCATTTCTTCTTTTTTGTGTATTCTGTAGAAATACTCAAAAATCCAAAATTTCTATGAAAAGTAGCAAAAATAACTCTAGCTTTATTGTGATATTGATAATTATGATAATAATAATAATAATAATAATAATAATAATAATAATAATTATTATTATTATTATTATTTGTAATAACAATTGTTTAAATGATCAAGTAAATCTTTCAAATATAGCTTTAAATTGCTAATTTTTTACTGATCAAATTTTATAAATTATTTTCTGTAATTGTTGTGATACATATTTATATTATATGTATATTTATATATATATTGTTTAATACATTTTTACTTTGTGTATTTTATTTTTTATGATTTATAAATTATAATTAAAAATAATAATTATTAATTTTATAATTTAAACAAGTTCAATATTTTTTGATAATAAACAATGATGAAGTGCCAAATTAATATAAAATGTTTGCAAAAAGTGCATTGTTTAAAACTGTGAAAGATATTTTGCTCAATAAAAATAGAAGTAATATTAATAATTATTGTATTTAAACAATTTGCACGCACAACAAATATAGAATTCAGTTTGATTTATTAACAAAATATTGATTATTCATTGGCATTGCTTGTTACAGAGTGCCATTCACAGAGAATAGATGAATCATTTTGTATATTTTCACTAATAAAATGGCAGGTTAATTGTATAAAAATACATTCACAAAAGCCTCTGTCATACCGTGCTTCAGCCTTGAGTCTAATTGATGAATTGAATCTATACTGCTAGACCAGTGTAAATAGTGTAAATTATTTATTTTGTGTGAATTACTATTTTGTTTTAAATTTCAGTTGTGTTGCTGACCATTAGAATTATTATCAGAATAGATGAGTTTGTTGGTTTATATTTGGCGACTTTGTTTAAATGAGTCTTAATCGATTATGAGATTCATTTGACATTTTTGCAAAATATATTCCATTAGTAATTTTTGTCAAATTTGGCTTACTGCTCAAATAGCTGCAGGGATAAGAATTTTATTGTTAGAAAATCTATTTGCGAATGGTGAGCACCTGTCTTGAACAAAATCAGACGATGTACAAGTAAAATTAACCTAAGCTGTAGAAATATCCACCTCACACGTGAGACACTCGCAAAGAAATACCTCCAAAAATAGAGGTTTTAATTTTATCACCCATACACAGTCGTGACGATGTATAAAAATAGTATTTGTATCAGAGTTATCTACTAATTTTTATAACGATAATCGTATCCTCTTATCTTATGTCCTTTTATGTTTCCAAAATTTTTTGCCATACCTTAATTAAAATAATTAATTAATAATTTAAAAAGTCGTTTTTTTCATTAATAATATAAATAAATATATATATATATATATATATATAACTTGTCTACTTCAAATGTATCCAATTTACAATATGCTAAAAATACCAGCCAATGAAATTAAGTGTCCATTCATAGAACTACTGAAACCACCTGTCAGGATAATATTTTGTTTAGGCTATTTTATTCCAAATAATATTTTACAAAATATTTTTAGGATAATGAAGTCTGTCACGAAACTAATTCCTACTGCAAAATTATACAATTTACTTCCGAGTTCTCGAACTAAACAAGTTAAGAATTTATACTTTGGAAGATCTCTGTCAGAAATAACGTGAAATCTGGACACTATTTATTACACTTTCATTATTTATAAAATTATTTTCCAAACGCTTCTTTTCACATTATATTTAGCAAAATCTATGACAAACTGACTAGTTAGTGAATACTTCAGGCAATAATACAAATTGTGTGAAAGTGCATTACACTATAGAAGAGTCATGGTGAATCACAAATGTCATTAACCTGGACAAATCTGTGGACCAGTTTAACATAGTTAAAAAAAATTTCAAATTACCTAAAACTT
Source organism: Schmidtea polychroa (assembly GCA_959609185.1). Taxonomy (NCBI): domain Eukaryota; kingdom Metazoa; phylum Platyhelminthes; order Tricladida; family Dugesiidae; genus Schmidtea; species Schmidtea polychroa. The sequence goes on along the minus strand of CAUHTR010003940.1, from coordinate 423 downwards.
TGAACTGTGATTTCTTATCTCTCGGAACATAGGACCCCTAAAGGCAACCGTAATAAGTCCTCATTATTCTTCTATTAAAAGAAAATCTATTTTTATTTTTGTATAGCATTTCTCATGACCATTCATTTCTGTGTAACTTTGATCTGATTTTACGACATATTTTAGGCTATTTGGAATGATTATTCACTAAAATGACTAAATCAACAAATTTTATTTGAAACTATTTTAATAATCTCTAACACTTTCTTTGCTGAAATAATTGGATCTATTTTCCGGAAACTATACTGATCCAGTTTTCTGATCTTGTAACATAAAGATTTTTTGAATTTGTCATTTTTTGTAAAACTGTTTTTGGTTCTGAATAAACTGTATTTAAATTAAAAGATATACTAATAATAATAATAATAATTATAATAATAATAA
>CAUHTR010003939.1:0-41271 GCA_959609185.1 Schmidtea polychroa | reverse complement strand
AATAAAATACTTACCCAAAACCCTCATTAATTGATGATATTCTCCAAAAATCTTCGCTAAATTGCATTCTATCGAATTCTTTCTTGATGATCTCTTTTTCCGTATTCAAAAGATGGAAACTATGATCTGTAAATCATTTAATTAATATTCATTTGGTATTTTAATTCGATTACTCAGGAGAAAATGTGTTGGAATTTCCAGTTTCAGTGTTTCATAGAAAATAATTGCAAACGGCTTATCAGCTCTTGCTTTTTTGATTTTTTGAATAATCTCCTCACATAATTCCATATTTGGAAATGTTACACTATAAATTCATAAAAATTGTTTATTATCACGTTTTTTATTATTTTAATAATTATAAAATTAGTATTATTTATTATTAATATTTATTAATATTGTTCTTATTTTATTATTATTATTTTTTTTAAACAAATAAAAACATACTTCGCAGCTAAAGGCTTAAATTATCATTTAATTGTTTGATAATAATTATAACAATATTAATAATAATAATAATAATATTAATAATAATAATAATAATAATAATAATAATAATAATAATAATAATAATAATAATAATAATAATAATAATAATAATAATAATAATAATAATAATAATGATAATAATAATAATAATAATAATAATAATAATAATAATAATAATAATAATAATAATAATAATAATAATAATAATAATAATAATAATAATAATAATAATAATAATAATAATAATAATAATAATAATAATAAGATTTATCAAAGTCCTATAGTCGACTATAATATAGGAGATTGACAAGGAATATCTTATAGTCGAAACTTTTTTCATGAAATACATTATTTGCAGCAAAAGGCTTAAATTATCAATTTATTGTTTTAAATAATAAATGCTGCTATCAAGAAATCATCACTTTAATAATAAAAATAATAATAATTTCATGTAACCAATAACCAATAAAATAATAACCAACTGTGTATAAACGATATGTTGATGATATTTTTGAGAATCGTGAGCATGTAATGCCTTTCTTAGATTATATGAATGATTTGCATATGAATATTAAATTTACCTGTTGAAAAGAAAAAAATGTATATGATACCGTTTTTGGATTTTCTTATTCAACGGAAGGAAAAAGACTATCAGACTGAAATATACAGAAAAGCAACTGACACTGGTCTTTATAATATTTCTGAGAGCTTTTGTGTATATAAATACAAGCGAAATATGGTGAGAGGATTAGATTTTCGTCCATGGTCTTTACCATCCGCGTTTATCAATTCAGTGAAAATTATGGATTCTTTGGTTGTGTTGCTTCTTAAAAATGGATATTCTAAATCTTTTCTTGAGCGCATGACAACAGAGACCATTGATAAATGGGTGTTGAATACTCATGATCCTTGCACAGGTTTATCTGAAATCAATGATTCTATTTTTGATGGTGCAGTTAATGTGTTGTCAAGTTCGGAAGGTTAAAAACTCAGATCTAAGCACACTGATCAAAAATATGTGTTGGTATTACCTTATTCTGAAGGTTTCAGAGAATTCAAACATAAGATACTTAAACATGTAGATAAGACTATATTTAAGATTGTTTCAACGTTTTGAAAGGTTGGTGTCATATTCACTAATAAGTCTCTAACTCCAATTGGTCTGTGTTGAGAACCCATGTATCGATTTTCATGTAATGGATGTAATGCCACATACAGTGGAGGGGGACTGCCCGTCATCTCTGCACTCGAATTCTTGAACATTGCCGACGCATCATTTTAGGAAGTGTACCAATAAAAAATAAGTATTGATGATTTTAAGATCTTGTCGAAGAGTTTGAGCAATTACTGGGAACGAGTAACGTGTGAGACGTTGTTAATTAGATCTTTAAATCCTTTAATTTATATTCAAAGTGCCCGTCTACAGGGATTTGAATGTATTTAAATAATTGAACTTGTATATTGAAATTTTGGGATGATATTGTTTGTTAAATTTTTGTGTAAATTTTTAATTTTAATTTTAAATTTAGATTAATTTTTTATACTAATTTTATAAAAAAATTTTAATGAGAATTTTAACAATTTTGTGTTTTTAAAATTAAATTGATTTTTGTATGATTAAACAAAATCTTTTTTTTAAAATTACTTTATGATACAGTATTAATACGATTATTAGTTGTTAATTTGTGTAAATATTATTATTTTCATTTACTTGTGATTAATATGATTCCTAGCCTGAAGAAGACTGTTAAACGGTCGAAATATATAGCAATGTTAATTTAATAATAATAATAATAATAATAATAATAATAATAATAATAATAATAATAATAATAATAATAATAATAATAATAATAATAATAATAATAATAATAATAATAATAATAATAATAATAATAATAATCGTGAAATTTCCATTAGATTCTACTAACAAAATTCCTCTACACTAGTAAAGGTGTTAATCATCGAAATTTGGCTTAAAAGTTTAAAAGTGTACTTCCTTAAAATTTGATCTAGTTATTTATTAATTTTTAAAAAGAAAATATTCTCAAGGTCAATAACAACTGATCAAACTGATCATTTCATCGATCTCTTCCTTAGTTTGGATTGTTGGCCGTCTGTTTATGATGAGAATTGCCTCTTTAAATCTGACATTTTCTTCTGGATGTTTCCATTGACTAAGATTTTGATTGAAATATTTTTTCTTTCCTTCCTTGATTGACATTGTTGGAGATGTCTGTATACCGAGGATTTTCCACCAGGATCTAGGTATTCTTTAACTCTTTGTAGGTCATTCCAATGTATATACATATACCAATGCATATAGTTTGCATACATTGCACGTAATGCAGTAGACAACCTTTTTTCGGAAGTATATTTTCTTCGGTGTCTGGTAGTTTTCCACTGTGCAAATGTTTACTTTTCTTGTGTTCTTTGCCAGAGCTTCGCTCAATTTCTTTAGGCTGATGTGTATACGAGATGGAAGGCCAGTGCATTAAAGTTCTTTAGGGATTTTGAAGTCGAGTATGTCGCTGATAAATGTAATATTCAGATAAAAATATTTCTTCCTTTCTAGTGTTGTCTTCCTACGTCTTTTTGGGGTTGAATTCATTCTTTCAATGTCCTTATTGTGGTATACGTTTCTGTATAGAACTTTATTAAAGTTAAATTTCTGTTTATAGTTATTGTTGTCTTTAGTACATCGAATCGCTATCCTTTGTTTCTTGTTTGTTATGAAATTTACTTTCTGTAAGTATGGATGTGCTGATCCTTGTAGCATAAATATATTCTTGTGAGCTGGTTTCGGTGGAAAACAATTATTATTATTGTTATCATTTTTTATATTATTTTTATTATTATTATTATTATTATTATTATTATTATTATTATTATTATTATTATTATTATTATTATTATTATTATTATTATTATTATTATTATTATTATTTTATTTTATTATTATTATTATTTGCTCCGATAATTTACCAAATAAGCTGAGTTTGCCAGTTGGAATTGAATAATTATGTTTATTCATTGGAATAGATTAAAGTAGAGAGAAATGTTCCGTCCAGTGATAAAAATAAGTAAAATTAAATAATGATTAAAATTTAATTATTTGGAAATAGAAAATGTCAAAGAATGACAAAGTTTAATTAAATTATAAAATGTTGTAAATTTTATTGTAAAAAACGATTGGTTTTGAATTTTTTAATTCACATTTTTTGACATTTTATTTGAAATTGTAAATTGTATTTTAATTTTTGAAAAAAGTAAAAAGAAATAAACAACAGGCTATGTATGATGACTTTATGGGCGCATTTAGTAATTATCCAAATGAAATTCATGCTACGTCACGCGTATTGTCGCTTCTAAGGTATTGGAATAAACAATATGCCGATAATTTTGAATTAGAAAAATATTATAGCAAATCCTTAAAATGTCTTGAAATTATTATTATTATTTATTAATATTACTCAGAAGGTATTACAGATTATAAAAGAAAGATAAGCAAGACATTGGGAATTTAAATTATATGATTGTGTCAAATTCATTTAAAGTACGCAATATGTTTATTAAAAAGTCTAAAACTCCGGTTGGATTATTTTCTGATCTCGTTTATCAATTTACATATAATGGGTTTAATACTACATACATTGGAGAGACTTCTCGTCATCTCTGTATTCGAGCTCGAGAACATTAAAATCGTGGTCTAATTTTAAAATTGTATTAAAGAATTTCAATAATTATTGGGAACTTTTAATTTGTGTGGCGTTATTGGTAAACTCATTGAATCCGAAAATTAATGTGCAAAATGCAATGAATACTTGTGTTTTGAATGTTTTATATAGTTTTTTATATCTTATATATAAATGGATTATTGTTGTTAAATTTTAAATTTCAATATTTTTCTGATTGTTACAATTATTACAATTATTATTTAAATTATAATTACCGTATATTCTCGCGTATAGGCCGAGTAATTTTGGATTAATTCTTTTCCTAAATTGATGGGTCGGCTTATATGCGAGTAATTACGGTATTACCCAAAATATCATTTTTAATAGGTCGGCTTATACACGGATCATCTATTTTTGACATTTTAATCAACCAAATTTGAGGGGTCGGCTTATATGCGAGTATATACGATAAATAAAATCATTTAATTAATAAATTATCTCAAAAATCTATAATTTCCTATTATATCCTATTTGATGATGATAGGAAAACTTTCGAAATATATCAGCATAACGAGTATTTGAGTAGCAGCTTTCTTATAATTCAATCGTTGCCATGTATGTTTATTATAATTATTTTTATTTATTATTAATAATTATTATAAAATTTTATTATTAATTATCTATTTGTAATTAATAAATGTTTAACTTTCATGATAAGGTGTTTTTCTTGTTGAATGTCAGTGATATTTTTATGGCAGGTGTCATTATCGATTTTCCATTAATAAATGTGTACTTGAACTCGCTTCAAGTGCATAAAGAAGCCTCGATATATTTACCCTGACCCAAAATAAAAAAAAAACTCATTTACAAAGAACAACAACCAAGACAGGATGAAAACTAATCCGTAAACCTAATATTAGGTACCCAAAACTTAATAAATTATTTGCTGAATCTAAGTCAATTGTAAGTTGATTCAGTTTCTAGGAAGTTTAACAAGCAACAGCCGAAAGCTTACGAAGCCACTTCGAGTTCAATTATTCTTTTTATTATTAACATTGAAATCGGTCCCTGCTGGCACCCAGAGGTTGCTGTACGGTAGCATTTGTGTAATGGATTCCTCTTTCTCATATAATTGCACTACACGAATCTGACCAATCATATGCAAGTGATTCAATAATTATATATATATATATATATATATATATATATATATATATATATATATATATATATATATATATATATATATATATATATATATATATATATATATATATATATATATATATATTCAAAAGAGTACTAAGTAACCGAAAGAATAATGTATGATTAGTTTATCCATGTTACATAATAAAATTTTTAAATAAATACTGAAAAAGATTTTTGAATTAAGTATTTTGTCTTGCATCAAATAAAATTTCATTATTAAAATTGTATTAAACTGATATTTGAAAATCTAGTAAATGAATGTTGAACCTACCTAAATTTTTTGCCAATTTTAGTAACAATATTTAAACAGACAAAGCCGAATTGTTCAAGATGATAAATAATACCGAAAGGTATAGATATGATATCGGATGTAGGGGTTGAATCCTTAAACACATCATAAATTATTATTATTCGGAAATTTGTCAAAGCCAATCGACATCCATAATTTAAAGAATTAAGGACAATAAAATTCTCCCCTGGTAATAGGTGAATCGAAATTGGCACGAAATTTGTATTATTATTCTCTATTTCAGAATAATCCAAGTATGTGAAATTTTGGTAATCGTCCTAAAAATCAGAAAAAATATATTTTAAAGACACTAAAAATTAAAATTAAAATTATATGAATTTTAATTAATTTATTATTAAATTTCAAATTACTGTTACAATATTAGTTATATTTAGTATATTTAAACACAAAAGAATTTTCTATTTGTCAGAATACTTAATATTAAATTTAATGATTTTAAATAAATAAAAAAAATAGTTTGCGTATATACAAATGTTAATTTAATTAAAATTTCGAATTAAAATAATTTTCGTTTTTATTTACTTTGCAGTTTTTTTTCGAAAATTAGATGTGCAGCGAAGTTTTTATTAAAAATGAGCTGCTAAAGCACAAAAGTATTAAAAAATCAATTAAAAAATACTAAAGAAACCAATTAAATTTCACCAAGGGTTTTTTTATAAATATTCGATTTATTTTGCTTAAATTAACAAATTAACAACCTTTATGATGTATCTTTGACTTCCTGCTTTTATTAAAACTTCTTTATCATTTTATCAATTTTATTAGTATAAAATTCAATTCATTCGATAAATTTCAGTAATTGAAAAATGTCATTTTTAAATTAATCTTAAAATTGAAATCTTAGCTAGTCAGAAGGATTCTAGACCTATGAACCATTTAATCAGCTGGAGTTATCAAATAAAATATTTTCTTGATAAAAATTATATCATTGAATAATTCAAGTTTAATTTTGAGATATTTCCAATAAGGGTGATTAATAATTTTTTCGCATCCAGCCCAAAGCCCATATTTTAATATCATGTGACATATCTATATATATACTGATTTTCAGAAGTTAACATTTTCTTAACAATATCCTTTTAAAATGATTACTTATTAAAATATTACAAGTTGAAAGTTTTGCTAAAGATAATGAGCTAAAAAGAATATGAGCTACTGTTCCGAAAACATTTGCGCGGCAAACCACTTAGCTCTAAAATCATTTTAATAATTAAAAAATCAACCATCAGAAACATGGTTTTTGAAACTCTATATTTCACTTTCTTAATTTCAACATATTTTAGATATGATTACGTTATCTCTTTAATCCGAAGTTAATGAATAGATAAGAATTTATATTGAAATAAATAACCCTAGATTTGACATACCAATATAATTTTAAAATAAACCCACTTTCTGTGATCGAATCAATCTGAAATTTTTATAGCATGCAGTGTTTTCGACAAGGAATCTATTTGTCAAATTTCAGCTTAATCCGATCACGGGAAGTAGGTTAATTTGGCCTCACAAAATTTCAGTGGCACATACAAACATACATCAATGAAGTTAATAAACAGAGTAAAAAAGGTTGTCAATTCCTTTTCTAATTAAGTAACATTAGGAATGTTTTAATGAGGTTTCGATATTTTTGCGTTTTAGTTATTGAATTAGATAAAGGTAAAGTCCTAAATTTTAAAACACCCAATAAATTGTAAAAATATCAAAAAACTACAATGAAAAATTATTTTTGCCCGACATTGAATATTCTTACTATTTATCACTTGAATTTAATGTTTTTTATAATTTGATTGAATCAAATATTAACTTTGGAATTTTTGTTTCCGTACTTTATACTGACACGAAACTAACTCTGAATTATTGCACAAATTAGCAGTTAATATTGGAGATTATTTACGTAATAAATAATAGTGGACATTGCGAAATAACGCCTGTCACATCATATTAAATTATGAAATCATGCCATAATAATTGGTTTCTAAAAATAATAATTTAAAATTTTTTGCGTTATGTAACCATGCCCAAATTAATGAACAGTGCAAAGTTTTAATGCAAAGCAATCAAACTCAAAATTTAAATTAAAAGTAAAGGTAATTAAAAATTAATTAAAATCAAAAAATCATTATCTTGCGATGGAGTTATTAGTGGTAGGAAATAAAATGCTAAACAAATATATTAATTAAAATTTGATGGGGCATTCCAAGTAAAGTTATTACAAAAACTCAAAACTAATTAATTAACTATTAAAAATTTTGTTGATAATCCCGAGACGCAGTAGTGGTTTATTAATTTGAGGCTCATTAGTGAATAATTAGATTTTCCTAGAGCTCGGGAACCATCATTGACAGAAATCGTCCAAATCAGGTAAATAATTACTGTTTATGAGAACATAGTTTGTAAGATGATCAACAAGTTTAGATCGGTAATTATCGGTTGAAACTTTGGGATTTAATCAATTGTTGAGGATACCTAAATAACAATTTATAAATAAATAAATAAAATTACCTGGGGAAGATCGTCATGACAAACGGGACGATCTATGGTAACTCAGAAAAGAAAACGGAAACAAAAAGAAATAAGAAATGAGAAAGAGGAAGGAAACAAAAGAAATTAAAAAAGAAAATAAAAACCAAGGTCAATATTAATTAATTAGTGCAAAAAGGAAAAGGAATTTTGAAATCGGGAAAAAAGGAAAACAACAATATTCTTATCTCGTCGGCTTGCCAGTGATAACGTAATTGCCAGTAGAAGGCGGTTAAACTAAAAAGGAAAAAGGAAAACTATCTTGACAGCCGTCAGAGATAAAAATGGAATAGTCGGGGCAGGCATGAAAAAGAAAGTGGGAAAACACTTTTATCTTGAGTGCCACAATTAAGCAAGCTATATAAAGAGAAACTAGCGAAGGCAAAAAGAGACAAAATTAGAGATAAAGCGAGACAAAAAGTGACGCGATATTGAGACAATTTGAGAGACAATTTGAGAGATCAAATTATTGGAGAAAAATTAGACAACGTTGGACGAAACGTTGTTGAAGAAATAATTGTGAAAAATAATTGTAAAGAAAACGATTGTGAAGAATAATTATTGGAGAAGAGTTGAAGAAAAGAATCAGTGAAAAATAAAACGAAAATGAGTTACTTGAGTATTTGAATAAATTTGTGAATAAGGTCAGAGAAAACAGCCAGCTCAAAGTCCTAGTTGATAAACCAATCAGTAATTTGTGATCTTTTAATTCGGTGTTATACTCAAATGCTATTCCTTACCGAGTGTTGTAATAAGCATTGTATAGTCACTAAGCAGAGTGTTGAATTGATTGTCAGTGTAACGTGAAAATTTAATTGTGATTATCAATAAAAATTATCAATAAAAAATTATCAATATAAAGATTTATGTTGTCAAGCTTTATTTGTGAATCGCATAAAGACACGGTTGGAGTCAGAGTAACATTTAAATTTATCACCAACTCAATAATCCAAGACAACTATTGGCTTATCTGTCAAATGGTATAAAAACAGATTGATCAGTAGACCTAGATGGAAGGAATTATATTGGGAGAGAAAAATATCTGGAAAAGATATATCGTGAGACTAGTATCGAGGAACTTAAAACAGGAATAGAAAACATGCGAGAAGTCATTGATTGATTCTTTGAATTTATTATATTAAAGAAAATTAACATAACTAATTTTTAGGTTACTGTGTTGTTCAATCATATGGGAGCGTATAGTCAAGAAACCAAATTATACCGGAACATTTAACAATAAATCTAACAATATAATTAACATTGCTTTATTACTCAATTAAAGTATGGTTATAATAAATCATAAAAATTAAATTAATTTGTCTATATTATTAAAATAAATATTATAATGGATTAAAATATTTTTTTACAGATGTCTAACAATAAAATATGATAAACATTACAAGCTTTGTGATACCCAGTGCAAATCCCAATAGTAGACTAGTTTCAATCTTTTGGCTCTCATCAGTACTATGCTGGAGACGCGAAGATTTCGTAAATCAGTTTTTATTGTTAGACATCCGTAAAAAAATATTTTAATCCATTACAAGTTAAAAATGCTAACGGTTTACGGATGCACTTGTAAACCGTTTCTGTGTATGACGGTGTCTCCAAAGCGAATATGATTTTCATACGCCAGGTTTACAAGTTTTCAAATATTTTTATTCTGTGATTTAGCGAATTTGCAAGTGATGTGATTTCCAGTGTAGCAGGTAAAGTATGCAATACAGTTGAATCAGCAATATTGTATACTTACCTGACGCGAAGAGAAATCTTTCCGTCTCCTGCATAGTACTGATGAGAGCCAAAAGCTCGAAACTAGTCTACTATTGGGATTTGCACTGGGTATCACAAAGCTTGTAATGTTTCTCATAAAGTAAATATTAATTATAATTTATTATAATTTTTTTAACTAATTTTCAATACACTAGTTTAAATCCAGGGTAACAACAAAATTACTAGAAATATAAAATCGAAAGACTCAAAGATATTAATTATCAGCATTTACATTCCATCTGCCATGCTAAGAACATCATTGGCTTTTTGAATATTCTCTTGAGTTATAATCTAATTGCCTAGACTTTGAAAGGAAGTCTTCGTAAAAACTATTTTCATCAATGCCGTCATTGAAAATTTGTTTTCAGGTAATTTTTAATATTTTCTTTTAAAACACTACAAGCATTATTATTCCAATAACAAATTTTTTGAGAAAGATATAGTTTTGGCTTTTCGACTTTGGGAATATTCAACATTTGCTGAAGGTTTCAAGTATTATTATAACTTAAGGCATGATCTTTGAACTCATGATAAATATCAACGTCAACATAACAGGAATATATAAAATGGAAAAAAAATTAGTGGTGAAATTGGAAAAAAAAAGTTTTTATAATATATATATATACTGTTATTTTTTTTTTTTTTTTTTAATTTTCAACACTGATTTCTTTTCTATTGATTTTGTATTTATTAAAAACATGACTATTTATTAGTAAAGATATCAAAAAACATCGATATCTTTAATGATTCATAGTCAAGTTTTTTAATAAATACTATATATATATATATAGTATTTATTAAAAAATTGATTATGAATCAGTAGAGATATCGATGTTTTTTGATTTTCACGAATTTTCGGCACAGTATTTTTTAAGTGATTTCAAGGGCTGTTCCGAATATCAAAAAACATCGATATCTCTACTGATTCATAGTCAATCTTTTAATAAATACAATGTTTATTTTCACCTCTGATTTCTTTTGAATTGACATTGTATTTATAAAAAACTTGACTATGAATCAGTACATATATCGATGCTTTTTTATATCTTCATTGATTCATAGTCAATTTTTTAATATATATAATATATAGTCTGTGTAATATCTATGTAATATCTATGTAATATTACAGAAACAAAAGCAAAATATTTTAAAACGTCAATTCTAACTAATGTGTTCATTATATCAGCAAAAGTGATCTATACTAACATTGATTAATTGATGAAAATATGTGCACATAGAAAAATTTATTTGTCAAAATTGTGCAAAATTATTAAAAAATTGATTGAAAGATTTAAAGAAAGATTTAAATTCATTTGTTTCGGTTCTTGTAAAAAAATTCATTTGTATAATAATTTGCAAATAATTTCAGAATTATTGATGGTAAATGTAATTGAAAAATATATAAATATTAATATTGATTTTAGGCACCGATAAATTTTCAGTTACCAATTGAATCAAACTCTGAACGATTTTCAGAATGGAAAAATTCCATATTATTGCCAGGAGAAAAATTGGAATCAAACTTGAACATGAAAACTTACCGATTGATTCTAACAAATCATAGAATTATAAATGTTGGTTCACAGAATCATAAAAACTTTATAATTTCATTGGGTTTAGTTAAAAGTTTTCAAAGAGAAAATAATATTCTAAAAATAAAATTAAGAACTGGTACTTCGATCACGTAAAATCTTTATTTGAAAGTTCTCGTAAATACTTAAATAGAATTAACTTAGATTTAGGGGACACTTTTGAGAAGATATTTGAAAGAGTTCTAGACTCATATATTCCATTTAATGAAAGCAATTTATTCAAGAATAGTCATTGTTTTGGTATTGTATAAATTTCAAAAATTATTTAATAAAAAGTATTAGAAAGAAAACCGACTGATTCCTATTATGATATTCTTGAATACGAATTTCAAAGACTTAAATTTGATCCAAATGAATGGGTGATATCTTCAAAAAATGAGAACTTTGAGTAAGTAAAATATTCAGTTTTATTCATAAATAATAATAATAATTACAATGATAATAATAATAATAATAATAATAATAATATATTATTATTATTATTATTATTATTATTATTATTATTATTATTATTATTATTATTATTATTATTACTCTTATTATCGTGTTTTGTATATTTTAGGTTTTGCAAAACATACCCACGTTATCATATCATATTAAAAGAATTCGAAGAATTCATACAAGACTTGTCAAACTTTAGACGAAAGCAAAGATTTCTATCAGTGGTTTATCATAATTCCGAAAATAAATCTGTTATAATTCGATGCTCTCAGCCAATGATTGGCGAATCAAAGAATCGGTCAATCATTGAAGAGAATTATCTAAAACGAGTGTGTGCAATTTCAATCAGTCGAACCAATCAATTATTGATTTTTGATGCCAGACCACCTGCTGATGCAATAAGAAATCTAAAAAATGGAGGTGGCAGTGAAAATCACGGAAATTATGATATGGGAAAACATGAATTTTTGAATATCGTTAATATTTTTCAAGTGAAAGATATTTTTACTGAATTTATAGATTGTTGTGAAAGTGCAAAGTAAGTTTTATTGACAATTATTGATAATTGCAAATTAAATATTTATAGAAGTGATATTGAATTGAAAAACTCAAAATGGATGCAATCCATCAGACACATTTTGTACAATTCGTTCAAAATAGCGAAATATATTAAAATTGATGGAAGTTCCGTGTTAATTCATTGCACAGATGGTTGGGACCGAACTCCACAGCTGACTGCTTTGACAAAATTGATTATGGATCCATTTTATCGATCATTACACGTAAATATTATGTAGCATTTAAAATTTACGTTGTTTTAGGGCTTTGAAATTTTAGTTGAACAAGAATGGCGACAGATGGGTCACAAGTTTGCAGAAAGGTGCGCATTTTGGCCGAAAGAAATAACAAGGGAATATTCACCAGTATTTGTGCAATGGCTTGATTGCATTTTCCAAATAGTTTCGAGGTTCCCAGATGAATTTCAATTCAATAGCAAATATCTAGTTAATTTTTCTTTGATTTTTATTACTCTTATAATTTGGTTTTTTTAGCATCAATTAATTTTTTGTATCAATGATGGAGTGAATGAAAACTTCCAATTCAATTCTATGAAAGAAAGAATTGAAAATCAAACAGAGATTTTCGACGTTTGGACATATTTGTCACATTCTGACATGAAGCACTTGGTAAACACCAATTTTAATCCATCTTCAGAAATTGTTGAAATTGATTATTCTTACGAAGATCTTATTATCTGGAAGGAGATTTATTTAATGCAATAAATACTTATAAAGATATTATATTATAAAATTTCCTATTTATATTTTTCTTACAATAATGATAATAATAAAATAATAATAATAATAATAATAATAATAATAATAATAATAATAATAATAATAATAATAATAATAATAATAATAATAATAATAATAATATTAAAACAATAAAATGATAATTTAAGCCTTTTGCTGTAAATAATATATTTAATACAGATGAAAAAACTTTCGAATATAAGGAAGGCCTTTTCAATTTCATGGAATTTAGCTTCTTTTATTTACCAAGATGCTTCTTGATCTTCTCTTTTTTCTTTTGTTTGATTTTTCACCAGGATCTAGATGTTTCTTAATTCTTTGGTGCAAGATCCTGAGCGTACTTCCAATGTATATTTCTTTGCACACATTGCACGTGATGCAATAGACAATGTTTTTTCGAAAGCACATACCTTTCGGTGTCTGGCAGTTTTCCATTGTGCAAATGTTTTCTTTTATTGCGTTATTTGCCAGAGTTTTCCCAATGTCCAAGATTTATGTGCTATACGAATTGGAAGGTCAGTGCATTTCAGTTCTTTCAAGATCTTGAAATCGGGTGTGTCACTGATGAATAGGATATTCAGATAAAAGTATTTCTTCTTTTTTTGTTATTTCCCTAGATATTTTTGGGGTAGAATTCATTCTTTCAATGTCTTTACCTTGATATTCGTTTCTGTGTAGGATTTCATTGAATTTTATAGTTCTCATTTTCTTCAGTACATTGATTGGCTATCCTTTGTTTCTCGTTTTTGATGACGTGTGCTTTTTGTAAGTATGGAAGCGCTGATCTTTGGCGCATAAATACTTCTTTGTGAGCTGGTTTTCTGTAGAACCCGTATGTTGGAATATCCGCTTCTATTTTAATTTTTAAATCCAGTAGATTGAAGGATCCATCCTCTTCCGGATATTCAATTTCAAAATAAATTTCTCGGTGAGTCGTATTAAATGTATGGAATATTTCCTCCGCTTCTTTTCTGCTCTTGGTCGTGATAAAGATATCATCTACATATCTTGCGTAGAAACCGATGAATTGTATGGTCCTCAATGTTTGTCGTTCAAGGTTATCCATAAAGATGATTGCTAACAATCCTGATATGCTAGAACCCATTGGTAGCCCTTTTTCTTGTTTATAAACATTTTGTTCAAAGGTAAAAAAGCTGTTCTCGAGGATGATAGTAAGAGGTTTGATGATATTCTCGGTATTCATTTCCTTTATTAACATTGTATTTTTAAGCTTGATTGTTTGGATTTTAATAAATTTGTTTTCAAAAAATTGTTTAATTTCTCATCTCGGTTCGAAAAATTCTAGTCTTAATAATATCATTAGTATTGTAAGAATATAATTAATTAAAATGATTTCGTGAATGTATAATGTTGATTGAATTATTTGTATATATATTTGTGTGTGTGTGTGTGTGTGTTACAGTTAAAGTATACACTTCAGTCAGTGCATACTTTATCTAGTTAATGTATTCATTGACTAATGGGTGTATATTCCCACTGATTTGCATTAGTAAAAGTTAAGATGTTTGAGACACATGCCTTAACACAAATTTATCGCCAAAATTCATTGATGATATATATCAGGTAAGAATATCATAATAAATGTTAACTAGATCATATTATGCATTGATTAAACATTTAACTTACCATTGATTATAATATGGTTTAATAAAATTAATGTAAACCCACACAAATATCATTGTCATATCTTTGACATATAACAATATAATTGATAATATTTCAAAACAATAAACAAATGTCGTTGATTGAGCCATAAAACTGCAGTTATCATGCGATTTATTTTAATGATTCTAAAATATTTTAATTAAAGTGAGTTGAATAAATAATAATTTATCTAATTGTTTACCACCATGAGTTCTTTTTGAAAACCTTACTTAAAAAACAGTAACTAATAAATATTTTTCTTTACTCCTAAAGAAGTATTGATTTAATAATAAATCTTAGTTATTATTTTTCATTTGGAATAGATTATTTTTAGTCTTATTATGTACTAGCTGAAATACCTGGCGTTGCACGGGATTCAAAAACATAAAATTATCAATTAAATGCATATAATAATCAATCCGGGTTGATCTTGTTTTATTTTTCCATCTTCCAATTTGAAAAATCAATCAGCAAATAAACCAATATTCTGATCTCATTTTCTGGTAAGTGTTAGTTTCTTGAATATATAGATAGAATTAATAGCAGAAGTCCCCGAAGATCCCTGGGTATAATAAATAATTTTCAGGATATATTAGATTTATGATCTAGATGAATAGTGAGATTCCTGATGCAGGTAACGGAACCCATCGAGTTAAAAGTTCTAAATTTTACAGAACTAATGGTCCTTTTCCTAAACACCTATCAGCTAAATTTGAATATTCTAAGTTTATTATATTCTGAGATATGCATATATGATAAAATAATTTGTTCGACGGGTGGTGGAACACCCAATCAAATTAATCTTTTGTAATATTTAGTCGTTGGTATATTAATTAAATTGAGGTATTTAAATAAATTTGAAAAAAATTTGTATTTAACTAGAATATATATATATATATATATATATATATATATATATATATATATATATATATATATATATATATATATATATATATATATGTTTGTGTGTGTGTGTGTGTTAGAAAAAATATCATAAGATATGTTGGCGCCTAGAGGATGTCTTACTCAAAATCGTGGCTAATAGAAATTTTGGTTGTCTCAACCCGACTCCTTCCTAGACGCCGAAGTGATTATTGCTATGACTACTCATGCGGCCATGGCGATGACCATGTTGGTACTGCACATAGTAGCTGAAGACCTATGGACAGGTGAGCTTCTGCGTTAAAACTACTCTCCATAGCATCCTCATTTCGGAGAAAAGCAGGTGCCCTCTAGATGATCTATCTTTCCTTTTAGCAGGCCTATTTCCTTTTGATTTGTGCTGAGAGTAACGTACTTGTCCGCGCAAGAGTAGTAGGTATATGACCCACATGGGCACACCCACCCAGATAAAAGCTGCTTCCAAACACTTAATATATGCTAATAACATCTCTAATTATTACACTTTAACCTCTTTTAGACCCTATATTTTTGCCATATAAAAACCTAAATGTTTTCACTTTGGCCCAAGAACACAAGAAAAAAAAGAGAAGAACAAGAAACTCGCAAACTATCAAGGGGACGCCCATGTGGGTCATATACCTACTACTATAGGAATTACAAAAAACTAAAATTATAAATATTTTAAAATCATGAAAACATAGTATCCAATAAAAAAAATTTTTTAAAAAAATGAATTCTAATATTTATGCTTGTACTATTTGTCAAAAAAATTTCAAAACTAAAACAGCATTACTTTCACACCAAAAATCAAAAGCCCATTTATTAAAAATAAATAGATTGGATGATTTCAAACTCAAAAATTTGTACCAAATGTAAAATAAGATATTTACTTTCGGGGTATGATAAACATTTTGAAAATTGTATTGGAGTTCCTAAAAATAGAGAAAAATTTGAATGTTCTATATGTAAATCAAAATTTAAAATAAAATGTTATTATTTAAAACATGTAAAATCATGTGCTATAAAGAACAAACAACCAATACCTAAAAGAGACTCCAACTCTGAAGAAGAAGACCCTGATATTGAACCTGAACATATTGAAAAAGAAAAATATAATTGGGACAACTTTAATCACATAGATGTATTTACAGAACAAATGTTTTCAACAATCACAGATTGTATAAGAAGAAATAAACAAAATATAAAAGATTCAATGGATGATGCTATAAAAAATTTTGGACAATCAAGATTTAACATTATAAAATATAAAGTTAGAATCTCTGCAAGATATTGGAGGGGAGAAGAAATAGAAACAACTCCTCTAGACACTGAGATTGAATCATCATTTAAATATTTATTTTCAACAAAAGCTATAAATAAAATCATCAAGGATTTAAGCAAGGAGATGGAAGAACAACAAGAACAAGTAGAACAAGAATTGGGGGAATCTAATTTAAGATTCCACTCTTTCAAATCTATAGAAATTGAATATTGGAGAGCAGCACCACCAAATCCCAAATCTTTTATTCGCACACCATTCCCCTCCATCCATGTTATAAATGTGCAGAATAAAGATGATAAATGTTTCCAATGGTCAATACTTGCACACTTACACCCTCAAGCAAGGAATGCTCAAAGGGTTTCAAAATATAAACAATATGAAAATGAATTGATTTATCCAACAGGATTTAAACATCCAATGAAAATTGAAGATATTCCAAAATTTGAAATTTTAAATAATATTAAACTTAATATTTATGAACACATTCCAATAATGATAATTTAAAACATATTATACCAATTTATATTTCAAATAAAAAACTATTAGAACAAGATAAAAATAGAGAAATAGATCTTTTAATATTAGAAGAGCAAAGTCCTATAGAATTGAATCGAGAATATAGAGAATATGTTTTTAATGAAACTGAGGATGGAGCAAAACCCAACAGATCAAGAAGAAGATCAAGAAGAAACAATAGAAAAGAAACAACATTATATTCTAATAAAAAACTTTCAAAGTTTTATGCGTACAACACAAGTTAGAGGAGGAACAACTTGTAAAAGATGCCTTCACTATTCAACATCTAAAAACTCAATGATTAAACATGAAAGATTATGTGACAAGAACCAAACAGCATTAATTAAAATGCCTATAAACTCAGACATGAACTTTAAAAATTATTCAAATTTATTAGAATCAATGGGTGTAATATATGGAGACTTTGAAGCAATAAATATAAAACAAGACCTAGAAAAAGAATATTTAAAAATAATAGAAAAAAATAATCTATTAGATTCATGGGAGAGATCATTGAATAATCCATCAAGGTCAACATCTGAGAATATGAAAAACTTTCTAAAGTTAAATAATAAATCCTATACAATAAAATTAACCAAACAAATACCTTCAGCTTATAAACTATTTTTTAAAAGTAATTATCCTGAACTCATAGAATCTAAAGAATATTCATATAGAGGAACCTCAGAAGAAGATGTTTTAAATCATTTTACTAAAAGTATAAATGATCTAGAACATGAATTATTTAAAATATTAAAAACAGAATATAAAATAAATTTCTCACATGAACAATGGGAAGAATATGAAAATACTTCAAACTGTTGGATGTGTAAACAACTCTTTGAGGACATCGAGTCTTTGGACACCGAGTCTTTGGACATAGGACCTTTGGACACCGAGTCTTTGGACACAGAGTCTTTGGACATTGAATCTATTGAAGAAGAAGAACAAAGAATGTTTCATGAAAGACAATCTTCAAACATAAAAGTGCCAGATCATGATCATTTTAAAAAATTAAATAATTATCGAGGAGCAACCCATAAAAACTGTAATATAAATTGTAAAAAACCTAAATTTATACCAGTTATATTTCATAATCTTTTTGGATATGATGTACATTTATTTATAAAGGCCCTAGCTGCAAATGCTAAAAATTCTTTCAAACTAATAGGTTTAACAAAAGAAAAATATAAATGTGTACAATATGGTTGTTTAAAATTTATAGATTCTCTAAATTTTTTAGGAATGTCTCTAGATGCAGTAGCAAAAACAATGAAACCAGAAGATTTTAAATATACAACCATGGTCTTGATGAAAAATAATATTCCCTTGGAAGAATATCCAACATGTTTAGCAAAAGGAATATATCCATATGATTATATTGATTCATTTGATAAATATAATGAATCCTTACCAGAACAAGACAACTTCTTTTCAATACTTCAACAATCAAATATTACAGATCAAGAATATTCTCGAGCAAATAAAATGTATCAATTATTCAACTGTCAAAACCTTGGAGAATATACCGACATGTATTTATCCCTTGATGTTTATATTTTAGCAGACTGTTTTGAAATCTTCTGTAAAGCCTTTGAATTAAAACCTTATAATTATATAACATCTCCCTCTTTAGCTTGGGATATATTGTTATATAATATATGGAGTGAAAGCCATTCTGAGGAATCCCTAGAATCAAGGAATAAAATAATAGAACTATTAACTGATCTCGACATGTTTAATGTATTTAAACATAATATTAGAGGAGGTATTTCTTCTGTAATGGGAGATAGAGAAATAACTGTAAATAATTCCACAACTCTTATTAGAAAATATTTTAAAGATACTGATGCAAACTATTTTAAAATAGAAACTCCAGAAGATTCTAAATTAATAAAAGAGGGTTTATCAAATCCATGTGAAATATTTTATATTGATGCAACCGCTCTATATGGTGGTGTAATGACTCAACATTTACCAATTGGAAACTTCACCTGGGTTGATATTCCTAAAGAAAAAGATAAACTAGAAAAACTTTTAAATGAAATATTATCAACTGAAAAAGATTCAGAATTTGGATATGTCATAGAATGTGATCTCGAGTACCCAGATGAAATAAAATCTAGAACTAGGTATTTCCCATTTGCACCAGTAAAAAGAAAAATAGACATCAATGAACTTTCAGATTGGCAAATCAGACAAAATAGATCTACTACTACAAAACTTTTATGTGATCAAAGTAATAAAACTTATTATCTTTGTCATTATAGGTTATTACAATTTTACATCTCTCATGGAATGATATTAAAAAATGTTCATAGTATTATAAAATTCAAACAAGCAGCATTTATGAAAAAATTTATATATGGAAACATTAGAAAAAGAAATGAAGCAAAAAGAAATGGAAATGCTTTTCTAGACATGATTTATAAACTTTTAAATAATGCAGTATTTGGTAAGACTATGGAAAATGTGGACAAGTATACTCGAGTAGAACTTTTATCAAATACTCCAAAGGATTTTGCAAGATATAATAGAATGCTTGGAAAACCAACATTTAAAAATGCTGAAGTATTCTCAAAGAATCTTGTGGCAATTGAAATTCAAAATAGTGAAAAAACTTATAACAAACCAATCTTTATAGGCTTCTCTATTTTAGAATTATCAAAACTTCAAATGTATGAGACTTATTATGATATTCTAGTACCTCACTTTGGAGATCGAATATCAATGCATGGTATGGATACAGATAGTATGTTTTTAAAAATATATGGTAAAGATGTTAAAAAAGAAATATCTGAGAGTGAAATCCTAAGTAATTTAATAAATGCATCTGGAGAATTATTCACCTTTAAAGATGAAAAGCCAAATACCCCAATAACTGAGAGTATATTTATCAAGGCTAAACAATATTCATTAGAAATGATACAAGCGCCAAAGATGAAGCAACACATAATTAAAATCATGCATAAAAACCCAATAACCTTGGAAATGGAAGAACTTGAATATATAACAGAACAACCTATAATAACCTTTGATAAAACTCTTAAAGATAACAAAAGTAAAGGGATACAAAAATCTGTATCCAAAACAATTACCCATCAAGACTATAAAGATTCTCTAAATAAAAATTATATAGATAAAATGGTTGAGGTACATCAACTTAAATCAAAGAAGCATAACATGTATTTAGAAGAATCAGCCAAGATAGCATTATCAAATTATGATGACAAAAGATTTATCCTATCTGATTTAAAAACAACTCTTCCAATTGGAAATGATTTAATCCCAATAATAAAAAATCTTGAAAAAATAAATGAACTTTATAACCTAAATATTACTGATCTTGATATTTATAAAATCGAGATTATATACCCCAGAAGGCTTGCACAAAGAGTTCCACAAAAACCACTATATAATCAAGTTCAAAACTCAATACCCATAGATGTTAAATATTTAAATATAGATTCTGAATATATTCAAGGATTATCAGCACAAGAATTCGAATCTCATAGATTAGCGTTAGTTTCAGTCATGACTGAATCTGACTGCTCTGACCTTTTAAATATATAAAATGTCGACAATTAATTTAAGATATTCAAAAGCTAAGGAACTTGTAGAAAAAACTAAAAAATTACATGATATTAATGATGAATATTATTTAAAACTTTGTAAACTTAAAAATATAATATTAATTATTATAATATTTTTTTCATTGATTATATTATTCATCTTTCTATTTAATCCTTTAAAAAAATTATCTAATAGTTTTTTGGATAGTTTTTGTGGAACTCTGTGTGCTCTCCCTAATCGGTCTACGTAATATTTCCTCTATTTCCTTCATCATTTCTTCATTCCTGACAGCATTAGAGCTATTCAATAATACATGTTTTCCATGCATAGATTCTACAAAACCTTTATCAACTAAAGTAGCACTTTGGAATAAATATTCATTCTCTTCCTTTAATCCTTTATTTTCCAAACGAAGATCAACACTATGATTCATCAGTCTCTTTAATATTTCTTCTTGTCCAGCACGATAAACAATAGCTCGTCTACCATAATCAATTTGAGTTCCCATAGTTTGTTTATTAAATTCTGTCAAAAGTTTTACACATTCTTTTTGTATTTCAGGTTCTTCATTAATTGTTGCAATGATTGAATCATAATCCATTTTATACTTGTAAATTTAAGTTTTTCTTCCAAGAATATTACTTAATTGTTTTTTGCTTATTTCTTCTGCTTGATCCTCCTCAGAATCTTCAGAATGACTTCCAGATTCTTCCTTGCTTGCCCCTTCCTCTTTATTATCAATGATACCACCAGAACCTAAAACATCTTTTGATTTACTATTCATCTTTGTATTCTTGTAAATATTATTTACTCCATTAGATTTAAGAAGTGAACAGATGTGATTCTGAGAAGATTTACTAGATTTAAAAACTTTTGAACAATCTGTACAACAAAGAGATTTCTCCTGGCCCTGACCCCTTCCCTTCCCTACTAAGATGTTTGTTTCAACCTTTTGCACTCCCTTTTTATTCTTTTTAATTTTAACAGCATGTCTAAAAGGAGAAGTCATTCCTAAATCATTTCTTATTCTCCTCATAGTAGAATCTGAAGTGCCAAGCATTTTACAAATTTGAGATTGAGTAAAATTAGGATTCTCACTTAAAATCTTTGTAAATCCTAAAGCTTTTTCTTTTAATAAAAACATGTTTAATTTAGAAGTATCAACTACTGCAACTTGGTCTAATTTTTTTAAAAATTCATCCATTTTATATGTTTATAAATTACTCTTTAACCATTTTTCTCTTTGACTCTTTTTTGTTCTTTCAATCTTTCCATCTTTCTTTAATCTTAAAACCTCATTTTTAATATCTTGTATTATTTGATTTGATTTCATTATTTCATCATCAGTTAAGATTCCATCTTCCAAAGCTTTTAATTGAAATAAAAATAATTTAGAGATTCCTAATTCTATTGTATTACAAACTTCTCTATATAAACTTTTCTTTTTAGAAGTATAAGATACTGAAACCATTTCAGTCAAGAATCCATCAGCCACAGAAATACTTCCAAGTATTACAGGTGCAATTGTTAAAACTGGCAAGGTTGCAGGTAAAATGATTGTTAATATTGCAGATGTAAATCCTAAAGAATAACCTACAATTTTTAAAACAGTATTCCCTTTATTCCATCTATTTTTAACCTTTTTATAATGCTTTAATAAATCTTTTAAATGTAAGGTTTCTGATTTAAATTCTTTTACTCTCATGACTTCTAATTCTGTAGGAGCTGATGGTTTAGGATGATCTTCAAGCCCTAGGACCTCTGGGTAAATTCCTTCCATCTTTTGGACTTTATCCATTTTAATAATTAAAAAAATAATTAAAAAAATAATTAAAAAAATAATTAAACTTTCAACAACAAGACTTTATTGCGAGGTACTAATATTCGAATATCATAAAAAGCTCGTCTTGAGTGAATATCTTTATACAACTCCATCAATGCTTTATGAACTTCAAGAACATTAACCTTGCTTTCATAAAATATTAAATCTATATATTGTACAAGTGTGCTTTTAAAAATAATCTCTTTACTTTTAGTTTTATGTGCAATGTATGAATCAGTCATGCCCGGACGAGTATTAACATGCCAATCTCCATTTGGTAAATCATAACTAGTTATTATAACATCATCCTTTTCAAGCTTACTATTATAATCAGATTTCACAAACCATTTCATTCTTTCACCATCATCATCAAACAAAAAGAAATAAGGATCAATAATCTTTACAACCATGTAAACACTCCAGGATTTACTGTTTGTTGTTATTAAACTTGGTTCTATAAAATGTTAAAAGTTATTAGGTAATAATGTTTTATTCTGAGGTAATTCAGCAGCTCTTTTTCTAATACTATGTGTTGTGTTAATGTGTGTTCCATGAGACTCTAAATTAACAAGTCTTGTATTAAATGACGTAATCATCTCATTTATTATATTATATATTGTATTAATTTTATTATCTACAAGTTGTTTATCTACAAGTCTTTCATTTTTTAAAATTGATATTTCATCCTTAAGTTTTTGAGTTTCTTGGGTTATCTTTTTATTATATTCGGCCATCTTTTTAGCTTCTTCATTTAAAGTGCTTGCTAATTTATTAAATTTGAATTCAAAAATCTTAAAACTATCAACCATTTTGTGGTAGAATTTGACAGCTGAGGAATATACAACATTTAAAAAACGTTCGTTTGCCGCTATCCTTTTTAATGCTGGGGTATTAATATCATCTACATATTTCTTATTAACTGCATCAGTTTCATCAGTTGGAAAAGATAATTCTTTTATCTTGTGTCCATTTAAATTTAAATCTCCTTTCATTGAATCTCCTCTTTCATTAATATATCTCTTTTCTGTAAGAAATATAACATCTTCATCTTTTAATCCATCATTATATATTCCAAACTTGTTATAACTAGAATTCATTTTTATAGAAATAAAAAATCCTTAGAAGTCCTAGACATTCGTTAAACCTGTTTCAAAGATAAACACATTGAAATCTTTTCTCCATTAAAACTAATTAACTCTCCATCTTCATCAACAATTCTAAAACTAATATCCATTATATTTTTTCGACATAAAGGTAAATAATTCGGAGGATTCATTCTTTCAACCATTTTATATCCTACTCGTACAATATTAGAAGGAAAGGAATATAAAATATTTGCATGTTTACCATTATTATATGATCCCGTTATACAATCACATGTAATATTTATAGAATTTGTATTTGTTATTTGTATAATATTTTTAGATTTAATAGGGGTTGTTGTTGATGGATATTCTTTGACTTCAAAACCTAAAATAGTATGAAAGAAACTAGAAGTAGCAACACCAAGTCCAACATTTTTTAAAGTTAATATACATTTTGAAGTTTGAATATCTGCTTTTATTTCTACTTCTCCATTTGTTTCTTTTAGAATTGTTTTAGCTAAATCTGTTATTTCATATGATCCTGGCTCAATTGTTATAATCTTGAATTCCTTAGAAGTAATTTTTTCATATTCACTATTTTTCAATATATTAGGTTTAATAAATGAAACAGAAATCTGGGGTATTTTATCCTTCATAACCATAATAAATTTATTATTATTATTATTTATATTAAAAATAGTATTAAAACAGGAAAACCACAAGAGTCCTAATTCATAATTTAAATCTTGATCTAAATTTATTGAATCTTCAAAATTTATAGTAAATTCTGATTCTTTTGAATTTATTAATAAACTTCTTGAATATTTATTTGACATTATGTTTACCATTTTTTTTAAATTATCCTCCATTTCTTGTAGTAAAAAAATTAAAGTAGAGATTTTAAATCATTATAAATTTCTTGGATTATAGATTCAAAATCATGCTCCTGGCCCTTCCCCTTATTTAATCTATACAAAACATATAAACATAAAATACCACATATTTTAGTATTCCAAGGTTGAACTTGTAAAGAATTAAAAGTGTAGCCCGAGAGATAATCTTCAACTTCTTTAGTAGGTTTAATTCCAAAAGAATCAAAGTATAATTTGCTTTCGTCAGCCCCTGTCCCTCCATTATATATACAAACCCAATGAGATCCTTTTTCATTTGAATTTTGATAATTGATTATTATATTCAGGGGACTTCGTTTCTTTTTAGTTCCTTCAATTTTATATAATTCATCATTCATTAATATTTTAATTTTTAAATTTAAATAATTTGCATAATCTTTTAAATCAAAATTTGTTTTTGTATTTATTCCAAATGTTTTTAAAAAATCTAATATTGAAGTCATTTTATATTTTATAACTTTGTATTTATAACTTTGTATTTATAACTTTGTATATTTATTAAATTTATCTTTTGAAATTATTCCTTGTTTTAACAAATCTTTAGAAATCTTTAAAATATCAGAATCTAAATTATTATGTCCTGCTTTCCTTGCAGATAATAGTTTTCTTAATTCAATAAAAAGATTGATGGGATTTGGTCTATCATTAATTCCCTCTCCCTCTGTAACAATATAACCCTTTTCATTTCTATCTAAATAATTCTTTAAATCTTGAATGTGTTTTGCTTTTGAACTACCACCTACTAATCTTATTAAATTTAAATATTTTTCAATTTCCAGAAGATTATCTGAAGAATATCCACAAAGTAATCTATAAAAATCATCTGTAAATTCAAGGTCTAAATATTCATTATTATAAGCATTTTGTGAATGAATACGTGATTTATTTTCTGAATTTGAATATAAAGTAAAGTTTTGTTTATTAATTGTTATTATTGTATATCCTTCAGCATTACTCTTAAATATAGGTCTAATTGAACAAGGTAAATTATCATTAATTTTAGAATTGAGTTTAAGAGGTTTTGTTTTTAAAAACATTTCTTCTTCTTCTACATTGGAGGTTCTTCTACGTTTTCTTTGATTTCTTTCAGAATGACTTTCAGGATCGTTTTCACTGGATTCTTTTTCTTTCAACTCCCACTCTAGTTCTTTTATTTTTTGTTTTTTATCCAACTCTTTATTCAACTCTTTATATTCCAATTCTTTGACATGTAATCCCTCTATAGCTTTAACCATTGGCCCTTGTTGTTGTTGGATTACCTCATTTAATATTATAGATTCACTATGTTGACTTGTATCTTTTTTATTATATTTATCTTGTTCTGATTCTAATTTTTTTAAAAGTGCTAATCTTTCTTCATATACCATTTTAATGGTATTAAAAATAAAGATGTTATTTATACCATTTTGGTTTCGAAGGGTTTCAAATATAAGCCCTTCCCATTTTTAGTTTTACAGAGGCATCCATTCTTTAAAGATTTACATATTTTTTTAAAATCATCTTTATCCTTTGAAGATAAAGATTTAGATGATGAAATTTGGTTTTTTAAAAAATCATTTAAACCACGACCTTTATAAGGATCAAGATAGAGACCTTTTCCAATGGATGGAATCTCTTGAGGCTTTTGTGTCGCCTTTAATATTTCAATCTCTTTTAATATTTTTTCTTTTTCAGCATCAACCTTTTGACCTTCTTTTATTATTCTTTCTTTTTCTAATTGTTTATTTCTAGCATCTCTTGAATTACTCACTGCAGAGGCAACACCACCTGCTATTCCGGTTGCCCCTGTTATTGCAGCAGTAATGATTGGTATTAAAGCAGCTAATGGAAGAATGCCTCCTTGCTTGCTTCCTTTAATATGTTCTTTAACTTGTTCTTTTACATGTTTTCCAATAAAATATTTCTTACCGTTGATTACAACTGATTTACTTTTATTTGAATTTATTAATTCCTCTAGAGATTCTTGAAGGGATTCTTCTTCCGAAGGTGATTTCTTCGAAGGTTTCTCAGTCATTTTTTAATAAACAAAATGGGAGATTGGAAACCAATTTTAAATAGACACAAGAGTAAATTTAATAATAAAGTATTTCCTGATAATTTTAGATTATTAATTGTTGGTTCTTCTGGATGTGGAAAGAATGTACTTCTTTTGAGGATGTTGCTTGAAGATGATTTTTTAGATTATAATAATTTAATCTTTTACTCTACAACTATAAACCAACCAGAATTACAACTTTTGAAATGTGGATTTGAAAATAAATTAACTAAAAAAGCAATAATTGATATTTTTAAAAATCAACATAGGTGTCCTGAAGAAGTTTTTCAACCTTGTGATATGGTTGATTGGTATAAGGAAAAGATTTTAGAATCAGATATTAATAATAAAAATGATTATATCCGTGAAGATGAGGGAATTCAAGTTTTATTCTTTAATAAACCCGAAGATGTTTTACATTGTGATTTACTTCCTAAAGATAAAAAGAATCTAGTTATATTTGATGATGTTGTCAACATGAAAAATCAAGAGATTCAAAAGAGTTACTTTACACGAGGTCGACATAATAATTGTAATGTTATTTATATATCTCAAACATATTATGCTTTAGATAAAAATTCAATAAGAAATAATTCCAATTGTTTTATATTTTTTAAATTAGATCGCCGTGATAAGAATATGATTTATAATGATTTATTTTCAAATGTTGAACCTGATAAGAATATGTTTGATATGTTTGTTGATAATCATTGGAAAGAAAAATATAATTATATTTATTTGGATAGAGAAGAAGCTGAAATGTGGAAAAGTTTGTTTTAGGGCTTGTCGACTTAAAAATCTGTTTTCTGTAGTTCATTATTATAAAATCTACCTAATATTTTTTCATTATTTAAATCGATGATACCATATGTTATTGGTTCACCCTTCGGAGTTGTATGATGTATTTTATTTATAATAAAAATTTCATTTGTCCATTTTGCTGTGAATCCTTTTTCAAATTTATTTTTATATTTAAATATTCTTACTCGGTCACCAATTTTAAACTTTGGTTTTATAGGGGTTGTATCAACAATAACATCATTTTCAATATTTACCACTTTAATGGTTTCAGGATTCATGGAAGCATTTAAAGGTGTTGATTTTATAGAACTATGTACATCATTATTATATTCATTTACAATCTTTTGTAACAATTCATTGTTCCATTTTTGTTTTCCAATAGCAGTAAAATATTTCCACATTTTATTTTTTAATGTTCTATTTAATCTTTCAACCACAACTGCTTTTCCTTCGTTTTCTGTTGAATATAATTTAATATCATTTTCATTTAAAAACTTTGTAAAAACTTTGTTATAAAATTCTGTTCCTTTATCACACCATAAATATTTTGGAATTCTTTGATATTCTTCAAATATATTTTCAAATGCTTCTGTAATAGAATATCCTGTTTTATTTTCTAAACATCTTGCAAAAGCAAATCTTGTATATAAATCTATTACTGTTAAAATTATTTTATATTTTTCAGGGTCTGATGATTTGGGCATAAAGACTAAATCTGCAGACCATGTTTGATCTTTTTCATGTACTTGAACTTTTAAATATTTTTTATTTTTTCTAAATTCATGGTGTAATTCATTAGCATATTTTATTTCTGATTCTGTTGGGGTTTGTAAACTATTCTTGGCTGTACTCTCGAGGGATCTTTCAACGTCTGCTTGTTCGAGGATCTTTTTATTAGCAACTTCTTTTGCTTTCCTGGGGAGTCCTGCACCTAAGAAGATCTTACCTTTCATTGCTAATTTAACTAGAGCTCTTTGAATCTTTTCCTTGCTTGATGGATTTTGTATATTATTTAAATCATGTATTAAATTCACATCTGCAACATGTCTATCTCTAAGATCTTCTGAGTTGTATGCAATATCATGTTTTAAAGCTGCTTGATCAATTCTATTTATTGGTTCTTCTCCTTGTTTAGGATTATTATTTTCATCAAGGCGGATATCTAATCTTGTTCCTGGTCCAGTATAATTGTGGTGGAATAAATGTCTTTCACCTGGATATTTTTCAGTAGTAAAGAGTTTGAGAACTCTGGATGTTGTTTTTGAAGATTGAAGATCTCCTCCTTCAAAGAGTTGATTCTCAAAAGCAAATCTACTTGGTTCTAACCAAGAATTAGTATTCTTTTTTTCTATTGTTAGTTTAGATCCAAGTATGTGTTTTTTAGTTTTTAAATGACTTGCTTTATGGTGTTTTGTAACTTGACAATTACAACTTTCACATGTCCAATATGGTTTATTTTTAGTAATCATTAGACTTCGTATTAAATCCTTATCAACTCTTAAAGACATTTTAAAATGTTATATTTCAAGAATCTCCCCTAACATTTTCAATAATTGAAATCTTTCCACCATATAATTTCATTTCTATTTTCTTTTCTTCTAATATTAATGTATATACTTTAGCTTTAAAACCTGAATCCTTTGTTATATGAAGTGTAACATCAACATTATTTATGGCTAATCGATCATCTTGGTCTGAAACATTTATACAAAATATAGAATATAAATTTTTGAAATCTTCTAAACTTAATTGTGGTTCAACTTTGAAATCATAACATGTTTCAATATAATTTAGATATGGGAATATGTTTTCATTATTTTCAATATTAAATTCCATTCTATTTATTGGATAATAAGAACTATTCAATTGGACCTGGATGGTTTTTAAATTATCACCCCCAATCTTTTGAATAAACAAGTTGTTGTTCTTTTGGAAAGATGGATCTCCTTCTTTGAATCCAATCAAGATATATCTTGGTCGGTATGCTAAATTTGCTACCTTTATAGAATAAGTTGAGCCTTCTGTCATACTAAATTCACTACAGATTCTATTTAAATAATTTACATTTATAGACTTGTTGGAATTTAATCTTTCAAGGAGTTTGATTTCAGAATGTGGGTTTAATGTCCATTCAGGTATATGCAATTCAAGTGTTGATAATTTTAATTTAGCTTTTGTATCCTTGTCTCCATAGAACAATCTTTTATCACCTTCTACTCTATTACAGATGAGTTCTATAAAAACATTATGAAGTATACGATTATAATTTTGAAGGAATCCGAACAAGTGTTTTAATTCAAAATAACCTTCAAATTTTTTAGATTTATAAAGTTCAAATCTTTTATGGTAACCATGGTTTACATCTAAACCAGTTTTATCTAGGTCACCTTTATTAACATCAGGAATCCAACCTGTTAATTCACCATATTCGTTTTTATAATCACAACCAGTTAAAATAAAATTTAACATTGTAGAATATACTCCTGGATGTAAAACAGTTTCAATTTCTGATGATCCTAGTTTTAATCTCATACTACTGAATAAATTTGGAAAGAAATTATTTTCTAGGGTTATATCTTTGGTTGCTTCAATTTCTAATTCAATTTTATAATATAATTTGGCATTACAAATATCTATTGGGTTTGATGTTTGAAGAGATTGAAAAACTATATCACCCCTACGATTTAAGTTTGCAATAGATCCTGAAGTTGGCGAGATTTTTAAAATATCGATTTTCTTGATTTCATGAGTAAATTCTTTATTATAATCAAGATTTAATTTATTTTTTTCTTGAATTTTAAGATTTATATTATTCATTTTTATATATTAAAATTTTTGATTTTTTTTATTGGATACTATGTTTTCATGATTTTAAAATATTTATAATTTTAGTTTTTTGTAATTCCTATAGTAGTAGGTATATGACCCACATGGGCGTCCCCTTGATAGTTTGCGAGTTTCTTGTTCTTCTCTTTTTTTTCTTGTGTTCTTGGGCCAAAGTGAAAACATTTAGGTTTTTATATGGCAAAAATATAGGGTCTAAAAGAGGTTAAAGTGTAATAATTAGAGATGTTATTAGCATATATTAAGTGTTTGGAAGCAGCTTTTATCTGGGTGGGTGTGCCCATGTGGGTCATATACCTACTACTCGCAAGAGAAACACGGCTTTAAGTTTGACGTAGATGGAATTGGTCGAGACATATTGCTAAGGAGAAAAATAAAAAAAATGATAATTTATACACAAACAACTTCCCTACCAAAACTATCAATCAATTAAACAAACATTATTCCTTTACCTATCTTATACACTACAGGTTATTCAGATGAATGTACGACGCGAAAAGAAAATTGACCCGGGAAAAAGGAAAGTCGTTCAATCATAAATTGGATCTGTGACCGAAATTTATCAATATTAGTTAAAATCAAAATTATTGAAAATTTATTGCTGCTAGACATTTCAGACTCGTTGTCAAGTTTTAGTAACATCACTATTATTCAGAAACCCGCTTGTACTTGCTAGATTATTATTTACTATTAAGAAATCATTATTCATTAGTAGTAAAAAAAATATCATCGTCCCTTGTCCTTAAAAATTCCCTATTCATTACCCCCCCCCACGAATCATCCTGGGTCATTATTCATTATTCTTCCTCATCAACCATTCTCATCTATTATTATATCAAATTATTACTGAGCAATGAAGAAAAGAAACAGAATTTTATCCTTGATGGGAAATAGCGACCTGATTCTATTTTCGGGCATCTTTATCAATTGATTTCGGTTATAAATTTTGGAGAAATTTGTTGCCAATTTTATTTAAAGGGCAAATTGGTGATACTTATCATTTGACGCTCTTGGTTAATTCGTTTTTTGTCTCTGTAAACTGAAAAATCATGTAAATCATTTACTGGAGTAGATGGCACTCCTTAATTAGCAACGTCGTGTTCCATTAACGATTGCACCACAAAATCCTCATTAAAGTTTATCTGAAAATATCGCAAATTGCCAACTCCAATCACTTTAATTTTTATCTGACATCCCTTCATTTAGAGAATAATCAATACCACACTGTATACGCTCACTATCTCTATTAGATTCAACTTTTCTACTACATGCATGTTAGACAATTTCAGGAAGATCACCTTCATTATCTTTACTTCAGCCGTGCGTGCAAATTACCCGTTTCCCCAGAATTAATCATCATGATCCTCAGTGTGTGTGTGTCGTGGTTGTGTGTGGTAGTACCAAGTCGCTGTGTCTCAGAGGATCTATTAGATCAGGGGTGGGGAACCTTTTTATTTCCATAGGCCACATTGAAATCTGTCGCCTTCAAATGAGGCCGCAGTCAAAAAGTATTTTGTTTATATTTCGTTCTTTGTACTCGGCGGGATGCTTGTACAGTACGGTATATATACAATTCAGTAGTTACAAGCATTTTTATTTGTAAATCCTCAAAATTCATGGTTTTTTATATAA
The DNA here is from genome assembly GCA_959609185.1 of Schmidtea polychroa. NCBI lineage: Eukaryota > Metazoa > Platyhelminthes > Tricladida > Dugesiidae > Schmidtea > Schmidtea polychroa. The sequence goes on along the minus strand of CAUHTR010003939.1, from coordinate 8,875 downwards.
ATTAAGATTTATTTTGATAAGGCTCCAGAGCCCGCATGCGGCTTAAAGGCCGCAGGTTCCCCACCCCTGTATTAGATCATGCAAAATTGTTGTTACAGCACAAGATCTACTACTATTCATCGCTAGTGAAATAATTTCTATCAATCTTATGTCATCCCATTGTCTCTGATTGATGGACATTTTTTCCAGTAAATGAAACTTACGAAAATTTGTCTGAAAAAGAAGTTTCACGCCATCCATTCGCACCCGTCTAAACAAACGTAGATTTTTCGTTAAATTGGGGTCGACTCATATACTCCAGACATTGATTACGTCGTAATCATCGAAAAGATGTATGGGTTCATATCTATCTCCAAAACTATTTTACACTAGTCAACTCTCAATTTAATTCATGCAGCTGCTAATAGGAAAATCTTCTAATGACGCGCGCGCATTTTCTAATCTGGCGATCTCATACTTTGAAAAAGGCATGAATGAAGCGCATTTCGTATCACTCATGTGATGTAAAATTGATGAAGATCCAATTTCTCACAACGATTCATAATATCAACTATCCTCATGTCGGAAACCTCGTCATATTTTTACTTAGGACTGTGTAATTATTACAGAAAATTTATAAAGAATTATTCAAAATTCGCAAGAATATTAGAATATATGTGCGGAAACAATAAAGACAAGTTAGTTTAGTCACAAGAATGTCAAGAAAATTTTGAGGAATTGAAGAAAGCACTATCAACTACACCAGTTTTAATATATCCTGATTATGAGAAAGAATTTATTTTGGATTCGAATGCTAGTTTCGATACCATAGAAGCTGTTTTCTCACCGATTGAACGTGTTATTGCCTATGGTTCCCATACGATGAACGATGAGTAAAAATGCAATAGAATACTGCATCACGAAAAAGGAACTTTCAGCAATTTATTACTTTGCACAGCCTTTAAATCAATATCTTTACGGCAAGCGATTCCAGCTATGAACAGACCACAAGGCTATAATATGATGTCAACTAAAAAACCTATAACGGGACAATTTCAGACATGGATAAACTTCTTGACTAGTTTAGATATGAACATTAAATATCGAAAAGGAATTGACCATTCGAACACATGCGTTATCGAGATAAATGTGGGAGATATACAGTGTATGGATATTGAAATATGGGACACCGAGAATTATTCGTGTTGATTGTGGAAAAAAATTGAGTCTATCTTGATAAAAGAGTTGGCTAAGAATCACAATATACAGCTACAATTTTCTAGCCCTTATCATCATAACACTAATTGTTTGATTGAAAGACAATTTCGAACAATACGATATTTTATCAGTACATCATTAAGAGATAAACTTAAGAGGAATTGGGTTGAAATGCTACCTGAAATTGAGTTTATTTTAAATGCTACCATTCAAAGCACAACTGAAAGAGTCCATCAGAAGCAGTATTTGGTTTCCGGATATCTAGAGAATGGATCAATATTAAAAGAATATACAACGATAGAAGTAAAATAGGGGAGGAATGCAATCAAAACAAAGAAATTTAAATTATAAAAATGAGAACCGGAATTCGATATAAATGAAGAAAATTTGGTTAAAGTAGATTTTAGAAAAAAAGAAGACTAATATGCAAGACCTTTTGTCGTTGTTAGAAAGATCCATGCAAATAATTATGAATTACGAGACAGAGATGGAAAAATTATAATTTGCAACATTGAATGGCTAAAACCTTTTAAACAGGGGGGATGTTAGGGATATTTAAATAACTAATTTATAAATAAAATATATATTGTATTATAAGTATCAAATACTATTATATAGTAAAAGTATAACAAGTATAAATGCTGGCATGCATAATTATCATTATTATTAAATTAATTAATTCATCATTTAAATCGGTAGTTTTAATAATACCAGATTTAGAAAACAATTTGTATTTAAATATATTTTTAGATACTTAAGCTTTTATTATTAACAAAGTATATAGTTAAATTACAGGAATTAATAGATGATTTTGCATTGAGATTTGAAGATTTAAGAAAATTCAAATTATGCATCAATCTTTTGGTGAATCTATTTGAAATTGATGTAATCAATGAAGGATTTTCAATTATACAAAGTATTTAACCTATAACAACTACTGCAGAATTAGAATTGATTGACATGCAGAAAAACTTTGGATTAAAAATGCATCATATATCGATAGTGTCTCCAATAGAGTTTTGGAAACTTGTTGCTGAATCTAAATACCAACATTTGAAAAAAGCCGCCATTAAAGTTAATCTCAATGTTAGGTATGGCCTACTGTTGTGAATCTTTATTCTGCAATGAAGTATATATTAAGTCAAAACATCGCTCGCAGCTAACAAATGAAAACTTATCTGAACTTCTTCGAGTTGCATTAACAAATTATAATTCAGATTTTAAGAAATTTGAAGCCAAAATGCAATCCCGAAAAAGAAACATTTGATAGTGAATAATAAATAAATTTTGAAATGAATGATTGGTTAAAAAACATTTATGTAAAAATAAATTTTGTTTTTTTATTTTTGCCAAGTTGTGGCTCTCCATAATTTAAGTTTATGGTTTTGCTCTTATGGTAGAAAAGGTTGGTCACATCGATATAAGACCATCATTCAGTGGTGGGATTCAAAATATTTAACAACCGGTTCGGCCGTAAAAAAAAATCAAAAATTTGTTATCGTTTTTATTTCAATTCATTATTTAATTTCATATATTATTTTAAATTAAAACAGTTAAAAAAAGGTAATAGAAACAGGATAGTTATTATATATATATATATATATATATATATATATAGTGTTTAAAATTATTTCAAATATTTCCAAATTGAAATTTGATTATCATTATAGTTTATTGGTGCAGGTTTTTTTTATTCTGTTGTCATCTGCAGAGTGACTATTCCTCAACCAAGTTTTAACAAATCGTTCAGGGTTCTATATGTCCAAAGGAAGACCAATTAAATTTATTACCATGAGATTAGCAACATTTTGAACAGTTAAACGGTTTCTTTTTTCGGAATATATTAGATTCATTGTAGAAAACCCTCTTTCTGCTTCAGCAGAACTAATCGCTACAGTATTGATAATGTTTTTTGCTCTTTGTATTGATTTTGGAATGACAAAAATTTCGCGATTGCTTATAACATTTTCCAAAAAGTCACGGAAGTCATTTACGTCGATGTTGTATTTAAAAATATCTGTGAATCCGACCAATTTCTCTTCTGCGGCTATCCATGGAACCACAATCTCATCGATGTTCCAAGAATCATGCTCCAGAACGCTAATAACTTCAAAAAGTTTATTGGTATCATTTTTCGTAATTTTTGTTGCCAATAAATGGTCATCATCATCCATTAGTCTTGTTCTCATATTAGCAATTATTGGGTCCAATAGTTTTTGGCGAGAGAGTCTACTGTAAATTGTATGCTCTATAAAATTAATATCTTTAAAAGCATCTGAATTGATGACTTCATTCACTTTCTTTTCATATATACCTTTATTTTCTTTAATCATTTTATTGGCCAACATGGATCTTCTTATTAAATTTTGGGCTCGTAAAATATTTAAATTTCTAGCTATAAGCGCGTTTGAAACATATGAAATTTCTTGCAAAATATCAATCATTATTGCTAAATCTTGTAAAAAGAATTTATTGCGAAGTCGATTAGCCATTCCTGAATATTTCGTATTAGAAACAAAATATTTATATAAAGCTGGATAAGCCCTCCATATACCAACTGTTGCTCTTAAGCTGCAAGCGGCCCATCTAGGTCCTAAAACTCTGCCAATCTTTATAATTTCTAACCCGTTCTTCAGAAATATTCTTAAGTTCTAACTGATTTTTATTTGATTTATGAAAAATCACGTATATTTTATCAATAAATATCTTGAAATGATTTATTTGTTTTATTGTGTCAATAAAATCATCTAAAACCAATTGCAGACGATGGCTTAAACAATGCCAAATAATTGTGCCAGGGAAATCCTTTGAAAGTCTTGAGCTGACACCTGATTTACGACCAAGCATTACACTTGCACCATCAGAACAAAATGCAATCAAATTTGATTTCAAATAATTTATATCGAATCCAACTTTATATATACTCTGTAACATGGTGCTTCCAATTGTGCTTCCAATTCAACTAAATCTAGAAATATTGTTGGTGGCACATCAGAATCTTTAACTTTTAAATAAATTATTAGTACAGATTTACTAGATATAGTCGAGGCTTCATCGATTATGATACAAATTTTCAAATCCTTTGCGATTATTTTGCAAAATATTTCCTTTTTTATTTCTGATGCAATGTGATCAATAATTTTAACTGCAGTTTTGCGAGAATGGAGTCCCACTCCCATGCTCAATCCATTTTTAACTTGTAGTTCAATCTCATTTTGAATATCAGAAAATGGTCTGCATCTTTTTGCTATACTGTAAACAGTATTAAAGATTTTGCATGTAGAATCGACGAATTTTTCATTACCTTTATCGAAACATTGCAAAATTACGTCTTGTGAACGATCTTTTAACTGCTGTACACTAACTTGGTGAGCCTTAGATGAAAAGTGTTCATTCATTTTTTTTCGGAGAGATGCTTGTTGAATGGTTTTATTTTTTTCAGATGCTTCAATATTGCAGCTTTTCCATTCAACTGATACAGTATTAGCTGAATGTGGCGATTCTGCTTCTACTGTTTGTATAATATTACTTAATTCCCCTTTTGTTATTGGCGTCATATCTTGACCAGGCTTCACCTTCTTTAGAAAAAAAATCAGACAAAACTGGTTATCCACCGCGCTTCATGATGGCTAAAATAATACCGAGAAATTTAACATATAATTAAGTAAAACTAACACAATTTAACATAAATTTAACGTCAATTGTTTTCCAATAAAATTAATTTAACAATAACTATTTATTAATATATACTTACAATTTTAATACAATTTGTTGTCACAAACACTACCTAAAGAAACTGGAAAAATATAAAACAAATTTAAACCACACTCACGAAAATTTTTTAAAACCATAAATTCAAATCATAGATTTTTTGAATTTCGTATTCGATTGTTTACTTTTTTTTGAAAATTTTTGAATTTCCTATGCAATTGTTAATTTTTTTTGATAGTTTTTGAATTTAATATGCGATTATTTACTTTTTGTTTCATGCTAAATTGTTGGTAAACACTGCCGGTTCTGCGAACTCAAAAACATTTAGGAAACGGTTCGCACGAACCAGTGCGAACCGGCTGAATCCCACCACTGCCATCATTTTGCGATAATTATCTCACCTTTGCAAATTTCAACTGAATTCAAATTTAATTTTTGATTGTTTCAACTCTATTAGCGTTCTTCGTTTATTACAAAAAAAGAGAAAGTTCTATTTTATTAACATAATATTTTTACAAATTTATTCCTTTTTTATTTTTCATAAATGAATATATTTTAGTAAATATATAAAAATTTAGTAATAATATAAATAATGAATTTTAAATATATTTTGATATAAGAGAACAATTAATTTAAACAATTATATTTATTATTATTATTTTATTAATAATTTTACTTTCTCGCCAAAGTATGTCAAAACTCTTCTCTCAATATATAAATGTTGACGATAAAATTTCAGGATATAAAGATCACAAACAAGTAACACGTCGAGTAACGAAAAGGAATTTTTTACTATGTTATCGTTTTTGAAATATGGTGAATGTCAAAATTGTAATATGATAGGAATGAATTTGTCGGTGTTGTCTGTGTGAAAGGTTTTTAAGAATTAAAAGTTGAATCAAGGTTTATTTATAATCGAAAAATTTGAAACACCTTTGAACGTTTTGAGTTTATGGGACTCAAATATACATGTTTCTTGCAATAAATATTTATTTATAACAATTAATCTCCATACTTATTCAATAATTCTCAAAAATAGCAAGTCACCACTGTTGTTTTGTCGGAGATATTTTTAATTGTAAAACTGAAGCTCTTCTAACCATGCCGATAAAGCGCTTTGTTAAGTCAGAGCCGAAAAATTAAGAGCATGTTTTAATGAGTCAGAAATACATAGCATAAAAACCGCATCAAGTTGAATTAAAATCTATGATTATGCACCAAATAACACATTTGAAAACACAACCCATAGAGAATAAATAAAACACTTATAATAAAATTGAGGAACCCAAGAAGTTGTAATCACTAACATAGTTAAGAGATAAATAACGCATTTGAAAAAGCTGTCAACTCAAAAATAAAAGAATAATAAATAAAAAAAAATTAACAATATAAAAGATTAGGAATTATTATAGGTCGTATTTTATAAAATGAAATAAAAAAAATTAAAAATTATTAAATAATTCGATTGTTAAAATCAATAAAATAAATGTGAAATGCACGCATTCGTGTATGTGTATAGTAAATCAAAATTTCCCGCCATTCCGATTGGATATAGTGGTAGCAAATGCGTAGGCAGACAAATAAAATCAGTATAAATACCGATTGAAAATTCATTTCTTCAACTTTTTGATAACTCTCTCTCTCTCATTGAATAATATCCAGTAATGAGGACCATAACAAATTGAATACTGTTGAGGATACCTAAATGAAAATAAGATAATAAATAAATAAATTACCTGGGGAGAGGAAGATCGTCATGAGAACTCAGAAAAGAAATCGAAAGTAAAAAGAAATTAAAAATGAGAAAGATTAAGGAAATAAAAGGAATTAAACTTGAAAATAAAAACCAAGGTCAGTACTAATTAATTAGTAAAAAAAGGAAAAGGAATTTTGAAATCAGGAAAAGGAAAACAACAATATCCTTATCTCGACCGCTTGCTAGTGATAACATAAGTGATGAGAGAAGGCGGTCAAACCTAATAGGAAAAGGGGAATAACAACTTGACAGCCGTCAGAGATAAAAATGGAACAGTTGGGGAAGCAGGAGAAAGAAAATGGAAAAACACTTCATTATCAGGAGTGCCACAGGGGAAGCAAACTATATAAAGGGAAACTAGTGAACACAGAATCAGAACAAAATCCAACTGCAATTTCTATTTCCTTCTATTGATATAAAGCCATAAATCATTAGATTATTCTGGGAAAACCAAATCCCATAAATTTCTAACTATTTTACATATTAAAAAATAAATTATTTTAAATTTATCACATCTAAACAAATTATACCGAAGTCATTATATTATACTAAATATAAATTATAATACTCATTTGAAAATAATTTTATACAAGATTTATTTTGTTGATTTGCTGTTAATTCTTTAAGTTTTTCCTCAACAATATTCGTACTTCACTTGTTTTAATAATATATTTGATAGACCGCGGTAAATCAAAAATATTTTAAAATTATAATTATTTTCATTTTTTTTTCTTTGAATCGACATATTTAAAGTTTTTCCCTAGTAATTTATATTTTTTTCATTTAGATAAAATTTTCACATTGAATTTTAGATTATTCAACATAAAACTGAAAAGAATAATTATTAAGATTGTTATATTTACAATGAAGGTCAAGATTAAAATTTTCAGAAATATTATACTATGAGAAAGTTAGAGTTGATTTGTTGAATTACTTTTTTTTGATTACTTGGTTTTGGATTTTTTTAATTATTTAACAAGAGTAGCTCTGTTAGATATTTTGATTTCGTAATACAAGTTTCCCCCCCCCCGAGAAGACATCAAGCTGTTTGAGTTCATAATCTGCTGTTTGATGGAGTATCAAAATCATCATTTGATAAATACAGTTATAAGTTATAATTTAGATATTTCAAAATGACGATGTTTATTAATTAAGTCTAAAGTTTCTTGATTGTAGTTTTAGACAATTTTACTTTAGATATTTTGGTACAAAAATTAGATGATAAAAGATCTGAAGGTATAAACTGTATAAACCTTGTAATAAACATTTTCTGCACCAAGTTTTTATATTTAAAATTTTATATTTAAGCATTTTATATTTAAAAATACACCAAACACCACTGAGATACATTCTCTATAGTGGTGGTTTGCGTGTAGAGCAATTGCTCACTCACCAATTTACTACTGATGTTGATGATAAATAAAGCAAAGTTGTCAGTAATTTTTTTAAGTATGAATTGCTCATCATGAAATTTATTTTAGCCATTTTAGAAATGGTAAGATATTAAATTTAAAGTAAATTTTAAGACTTGAATTTTGATCCATATGGATATGAGATCATTATTCAAGTTCTTAAATTTTACTTTTTATCAACAATATAATTATAAATTATTTTTAATTAATTTTCAGGGTTTTATTAGGAATTTTATGACATTTATCATGGAATTATTTCGAAAAAATGTGAGTCCGATATATTTTTAATTATAATTAATTAAATAAATAAATCAATCAATGTATTTTTTTAAAACATTTTGGGAAAAATCGCTGATTAGAATAATTTTTTTAATTTTTTATAATTTTTTTTCTGAGCTCAATATGAGGGGATTCTTAAAGGAAATCAAATCTGGAGTAAAAAGATTTTGAACCAAAATCATCTGCTCTTGATATTTTCATTAAAAATATAATTTAAAAAATTTTCAACGATCTTTTTTTCTAAAAATTGTCTAAAATAGAATTATTATAGAAACATATCTCATCGTTACAATTTTACGAATCAAAATTTGTATGTGTTTTTTTATTATGTGTTGTGCTTGAGTGCATTTTTTTAATTTTCCTTCCACTTTTCAGATTTCTATAATAAAAGATGTATCTCATTGAGCTATAAATGAGAACATCAACGTGAGATCAAAGTAAGTATGTATGTTTCTATAATGTAAGATTATTGATTTTTTTGTTATATTATAGGAAATGGTTCTCAGTGGTGTTTGGTGTA